>WKFP01014241.1:873036-1021510 GCA_011057875.1 Pterocles orientalis
GAGGGGTGACCTAATCAATGTTTATAAATATGTGAAGAGTGAGTGTCAGGAGGATGGAGCCAGGCTCTTCTCTGTGACATCCAGTGATAGGACAAGGGGCAATGGGTTCAAGCTGGAACATAGGACGTTCCATTTGAATATGAGAAAAAACTTCTTTACAGTGAGGGTGACAGAGCACTGGAACAGGCTGCCCAGAGAGGTTGTGGAGTCTCCTTCTCTGGAGACATTCAAAGCCCGCCTGGATGCGATGTCATTTTAGGGAATAGTTTAAACTGTTTTAAAATTCTAACCTCGATTTTAAACAGGAATTACTTTCAAGCAACTGCTTTTCTCTGATTTATTGCAGCATGAGAACAAGACGGAAGAACCCATGCTTGTGGCATTAAGTAGAGACATGGGAGACCTCATTTTAATTTCTGTGTATGGCAACACATCCTTACATCAATACCAGCAGATTTTAATCTCTCTAGACTTTGGTTTACCATATCTCTTACTGAAAGTGGATATGAGAATAACTTGATAACACAGTGACAGGCAAATGAAGAAAGTCAGAAGAAAGTGCATATTCTAACAATCATTGAATTTTATATTGCCATAACATAAAGCTGCAGCATTCTGGCGACCACACTAACCACAAGCAGATTAGTTGTATTAGCAAATAAAATAAACATTTGAACTGCCAGACCAAGAAAATAAAGTTATTATCATGAACAACAGTGAGCTTATGTCAGAAGAAAAATTAGAAATCTTTAGTAGCATTTGAAATTGTCTGCATCCATTTTGCACTCCTCTGCAGAAGTTACATGGAAAGGTAGGTTCCAGCATCACTGCCAGAGCACAGCAGCTGTTGCTCACTAGACAGATGGCAAGTGGCACCTTAAAAAAAACCCCAGAAAATTAGTGGGAAATACATAGAAGGTAAAAAGGTCTCCCCTGTGGTGCAAGTAATTCAAAATATAATATTGGACTGGAAAGGCCAAATGTACAGCTGGGCTCGCTCACCATGCCAGTTCCTATTGGCAAAGGTCTGGCTGGCATTTTGGCAATTCTGGGCAATCTTCGTCTCTGGGAACGAAAACAGACGATTTGCCCAATTGTGAACTTGCATCACTGGGACCTAAATTTGAGAGGAAAAGAATCTTTTCTAAACCATCAGAGGCAAAAACATGAAGAGGCCCAGGTACCTCAGATGAAACTGGAGCTTCCTGGATTGGAAATTTTTATGATATTTTATACTGTGGAATTAAGCTCTACAAGAATCTCTTGTTTTATCTCTATTCCCAGTGCCTCGTGCATAGTCACCGGCATCAGTGAGATGTATGTCTGTGTTCAAGCATTTCTTTCTGGATCAAGAGAGTAATTTTTTTCCACTTTTCTGTACTTTTATTGATATTGTTTCATAGCTGTTACATTAAAACAGAATGGAAATCGTTCATAAAATTGTATCTGCAGTCTGACAAGCCAATATCAGTTCTTTATTAAAAGGAGTTTGTTTAATTAAGAATGAATGTCATTCCTTCACTGTGCAAACTTCTCCAGATATATAATTTGCAACACTTGTATTTTTGATCAAAATATCTGTAGGTATGTTACGTAAGCAACGCAAATTGCTTTTACCACACGTTTGTTTTTTTTTTAATAAGTTAAGCTTTGCTTGCTTCGTTACTTAATCATCCTGACAAAACGACATTCATCAGGAAAGTAGTATTTAAGATAGGTACTGCTGTGACTCCAGCAAGAGCACATTCGTGGTTCAGAAGCAATCCTCCAGTTGGTGTTATAAAGCTTTTGTGCAATGCGCAGCAGCATCAGCCCATTTCCCTTTGTTGAGGGGGAGAGAGTCGCAACATAGCCAAGATGCAGTCATTCCCTCCATGCCACCCAGCACTCATGCTGTGCTGGGCTGCCAGAAGGGGCTCAGGGGCAGCAAGGGCAAAGCCCATACTTGGGGCACACCCCATTCTTGGGGCAATTTTGCAGGCACCACTTTCCTCCTCTGCACTGCCTCCCTCTGACAAACACCAAGTGCATATTTAGGGATCACGGTAAAGAGAAATGCAGACTATGTGAGATGAAGAGGGACAAGTGACACGTCTAGCATGTTCCTTTACACATAGGCTTCTGCCCAGCTGGCGTGTTTTCTGGTAAGGCTACACCAGGAAGCGTGAGTAGTAATGTAGGTTATTTTTTAAAATTTATTTCTGGGGGTGGGGTGTCATTCTTATAAGTTTTGTCCCCAGCCTGTTTTGCTGCAGCCATCCAGCTCCTGAGATACTGAATATACTTGACCACTTTGTTAACACAGTTGTTGATTGGAGGTGAGACTAAACCACAGACTTCCCTCCCAGAGTTTTACAATCCACACACAACATTTACATATTCTTTTCAAGTTGCTAGAGAAAAGTATTAAAAGTCTCTGTCCTGTAATTTTTAAACAGAATAGCAGTATTGGCTGACATACAGAGATAAAATATTTTATTATGTTGTGCTAAGTGCCTGAATTTTTCTGTAAGGTAGCTGGGGAAATCAGAATCCAAATTTTGTCCAATGATCTTTCCACAATACTGTGACCATATGCTCAAGGCAGAATTCATTTTTGTAACCATGGGTACCTAGTGCCATTTGAGGTGCTCTAGTGACATCAAAAAACCTCCAAAAAGGACTGGCAGATTGATGCAGAACCCAATGGATACCTTGCTGGTACTGCCGCTGGAGGCTGGGCAAAATAAGCCATTGCACCTGCAATGGCATTAAGCATACGAATGTATCCTGCCCAATGTGTGTCTCCTTTGGGTATTGGAGACATTCACATGGGGTTTGCAGCTATGAAACACGACCTGTAAGTGACCCATGTCTCATTGGAGACAGAGAGATGCTTATATATGAATAGCCAACTTAAATTCCAAATCTCCATTGACTAATAGGTGCTTAGACAACTTCTGAATAAGCAAACGTTTACAGACTTCTTACCTGAGGTATTTTAATTGCAGGCTGAATCCATCTTTAATGGCTTGTGTCACTCTAGGGCAATGGTAGCATTCACAGAGGTCTTATCTTGCATTATGGAGCTGTTCAGCTTTAGTCTGTACAGGTTTGTGACCTGTCTACTGGACTGCCCCGGTGTCTTCCTCAGTGACTTTAACGCCCTGCCAGTGGGCTGCACTTTAGATGAAACTAAGAGCTTCACCTTTATCTAACCTAACTTTTTTCCTAGCACTGTTACAGAAACAGATTCTTTCCCAGCTGGTATTTACCTGTATAATCACACCTTGTATTGTAAGATCAATGCTGCGCAGGCCAGCTTTTAGCTGTTTATCTTCTTTGTAGTGTTAATGTTATCGTTTCTGGCACAACTTTTGCCTGTTCACCTTTCTTTATCCAACTACAAGTTTGCAAATGTTGTGTGTGCTTTCAGACTGACAGTTTGTCTTTTGCTGCAGCATAACCTTTTGCCTCTAGGTCTAATTCTTTTGAATTAAGGGCACTGCTTCAATCCCCTAGTCCATGCTGTGCATGCTGCTGTCATTTGCAAAGCCCAGCCAAATAATATAATCCATTGCTAATATTGCCTTCTCTCCTTTCCACTCTCGCCTCCCTACTCAAAAAATGCTAAACTAGTTCTGGAGCTGCATGTGGCAAATACACGCTGGCTCTGAGCTCTTTTTTACCTTAGGTCATGTTTCTTCTATTTCACGTTGTCTGTCATACCTACAGTGTCAGAGCCTTCTCCATAACTCATCAGCTTCAGTCTGAAGGCAGGGGTGGGGGTGTCTTAATTTTCTTGGCAAATTCTGACGACTCTGAAAGGTGAATCTGCACATCTGCCTCTCCTTTTGGCATCCAAAGAAAATCCAATTATTTAACCACAACACTGTCCTGATGACTGAGAGCTGTTAAAAAATAATTACTAAAAATCCACCACCAGAAGTGTAGCTACCCTCAGACTCCTTGCTCTCATGCTGCAACCCATTGGTCGCAGATTCAGAGTGACGTGTGAGTAAATCTTCTCCACATTTCATGAATGTCAAAGCTGGCAGAGCTTTTACCCTCACCAGTCTTTCTCTCAGGGTGTTGTTTTCATCACCATAAAACTGACTTGTGATTATTTCTTATTGAGCAATTTTAGAAAGGCATTTCACTGCAGGAGCATGACTCATTTCCATCTAAAATAATTTAGCCTGAACATATCTCAAGGTATTATGATGCAAAAAATTTCCAGGCTGTTGTCTCCACAAAGTACAGACAGAACTGCTTAAAAGCTGTACCATGTCAGGGTCACGCACCCTGTGAAATAAAGCACACGTATCATCCTGTTTACATTTATTTAGAGCTGGTACAGTTATAAGAGCTGAACTTCACCTATCAGTGATTATGTGTCAGTTAATAGCAGAGTTAAACTATATAACCATTTAACAATGGTATTCTGAGTAGCCTCTGCAAAGGGCATATACTGCTTACCCATGACTACACTTCAAACTCCTAATTTTGATCCTCTGTCGAAGATGTAGTAGAAGATGTGTCATTTCCTTGCATCTCCCATTTGGTATGCCAACTCTGGTCCCCAAACAGCCATCTGTTTGCAAAAAGCATCTCTTTGTTGAGGCATCAAGTTGCTAGTTTGTGCAGTGAGTACAGGAGGCAATAATATGCCACAAGACGATTCACAATGAAGTCTCATTAAAATATGGTTCTCATATTTATTCCGCAATATAGCAACAGAGATTAAAAATAACACTTTAAATCCCTATGGATATTTTACTAGTGAATGGCAGGTGATGCAGAACTAAGGTAACTATATTAGTGTTAATGAAGCAATTCACCATCAGCATAGAATCATAGAATCATAGAATCATAGAATCATAGAATCATAGAAGAATCATGGAATGGTTTGGGTTGGGAGGGACCTTCAAGATCATCAAGCTCCAACCCCCCTGCCATGGGCAGGGACACCTCCCACTAGACCAGGTTGCTCAAAGCCTCATCCAGCCTGGCCTTGAACACCTCCAGGGATGGGGCATCCACAGCTTCTCTGGGCAACCTGTGCCAGTGTCTCACCACCCTCACAGTAAAGAATTTCTTCCTAATATCTAATCTAAATCTATCCTCTTTCATCTTAAAACCATTACCGCTTGTCCTGTCACTACACTCCTTATAAAGAGTCCCTCCCCATCTCTCCTGTAGGCCCCCTTCAGGTACTGGAAGGCTGCTATAAGGTCTCCTTGGAGCCTTCTCTTCTCCAGGCTGAACAACCCCAACTCTTTCAGCCTGTCCTCATAGGAGAGGTGCTCCCCAGTTTCTTTCTTCCTCTGTTGTAGAATTTAATCCAAAATGAACCAGAAAAATCAGTAAGCAGTTTTAAAACACTGTTTTGAAGATAATGTTCTAGGCCCTGATTGTATCCACCACTCTAGATGGATACTCCACTGAATCAATAACACTTTACTGAACAGTGGTTAAGCACCTCCTTACTGCAAACAGTGGTTTCTTAGTTCAACTTTTTCTTTTTTTCAGTTAGCTCTACTAGAACAAGGTATACAAGGTGTAAAATCAGGACAAACATTTAGAGAAACAGTATCACCTTTTTCTATGACTAAAATTAAGAATTTGTGTTTCATTTATTGTTATTATAGAACTTCCTTGTTTCTTTTCTTGTGAGCAAGCTTTATGCCCTAAAAAGATTTGTCTGTTTTTTGACTAATTTTTGTCTGCTTCTGGTTTTTGACTGTCATGAGAGTCTTCTTATTTAACAGTTTTCTCAGTGTAAACAGTTTTACTAGTGTGCAAAGTCTCAGCCATAGTGCCTGTATGAAGCAGTCCAACCATTTTCCCAGAATGGCACAAACCTCCACTCTTCAGTCATAGCATAAACATTTTAGCAGCCAGCATGGAGATGAGGACACCCCACTGCTATTAAAACAATACCTGTATTTAAATATTTTAGTATCACTTACACAGTCAGATTTTGTAAGAAAAACAAAAAATGTCACAAAAACCCATCTATAAACTGTTGAAAACATGATGGTACAACCATCACTGGCATCTCTTGAAAGAACAGTGGCTGTCCAGGTCTCCAGATATGTTCACGGTATCTGCATCGTTCAATTCTCAGCTTCAAAAAGTGAAGCACTTCCCTTATAATATCTCCATAACATAATTTCCACTACTTTCCAACAGTTCATGTGTTTCCTGCTTGCTTCTGGGGCAAACTGCATAGAAGAAGCCGCTTCCCCAATTAGCTTGATATTCACAGAAATTTGTGCAGCTACAGTGTTTTCTAATAGTTTCTTAGCAAGAAATGAGGCCATGATAAACACACATTGTCCAACCCCTGGCCCAACAGCTTTTTTTTCCCCTGTATATCGTCCAAAATGTGGTTTCTTTTGTTAACAATAGGAGTCACTGAATTACTTCTTCAAAAAAAGTGCTAATCCAGTGCAACAGCACTAGAAATATTAGTCACTGCAATTATAGCCCATTTCATATGCAGAGATGTCAAGTAGGAGCTGAAATTTTCATAGTTACTGCAGTGGAGGATGATTAATTCTCACCCAATTACTTCCCGCAGTATATGTTCTATGTTTCCAAAGATCAGAAAAAATTCCGATACTGGGTTCAACATTGTAATTGCCAAGCCATCACTGTTACTAGGCACACAGTAAAGAAAGGTGGATAGATTCTCTCATCTAGCTCACACAGCTTACAGAAGCCCTGTAATATTGGTTCCCTTCGTCTTTTATTGTGTGGTTTACCCCCTCCTTTGGTTACTCTGTTTCACTCTTGTTTCAGAGTTGTCTACAAGAATCATCTGGTCTGAAAATGTCTTGGAAAACAGCCACCCAGCCCTGAACAGCTTGCACCTGGGCATTCTCTAATATTTTTCTCCACTTCACTAACAATTATGTTTTGAATTACAGCAGCTGGCACAGAGAAGAGTCACCAGAAACAAGAGATTAACAGCTAATATGTTAAAGAGTAGCTTGGCCAAGATGTGTAACCAGGATGTTACTGTGTTTTGTTCTCATAGAATACAGCTTCTGTCTTAGTTCACTTGAACAGATACTTAATGTGGATTCTCTGGAGGCCAATCCCTGGTGGCTCTGCAGTGCCAGGCTTAGCTAAGCAAGTGCTGCTACATTCAGGTACTCCCTTAACCCGTGGACTACATGGAAATTAAAGTTTTGTTCACCACACAATTACAGTGATTTTCTTTCCTAATACCTTCTAGATTTATATTGTATCTAGTATTTCCAGAAAACCCAGTGCCTCCTTGCCTCCACCAAGTATTTGCAGAATTGTCTGAAATATCCCCAATCTGCCCTGGGAAACTGCTAGAGAAGCTTATGGAAGCATCATCAAAGATGCTGCAAGGATCAAGGCTGTTGTCTCTAGGATAACAACTCTTAGACTGTCCCATGCTCTCTGACTTCAATCTCCCTTAAGAATTATTTTTTAGGCAAAAGTGCTTGTGCCCTCCAAATTACACTTGTATTGGTTGTATTGGCCTCCTGCAGGAATTTAGTGCTTTGTGGGATGTAGGGTGAATATCCCAGTGTTCCAGAGGGTTGGGCACCACCTTCATCCTGGAATTTTTTAAGCAGCAGAGTTCATGGGAGTACAGAGATGGGATGGTGCAAAGTGCTCTCAAGCCTTTCTTGGATCACCTGCCACAAAGCTTGTGTTCTGGAAACTACTGTAATGCAAGATGAAAGACAGAATCCCCAAAGCTGGTTTTAATTTGAAATTTCCCTTTCCAGGAGCAGGGGGAGGCAGGAAGCTGAGAAGAAGTGGCCTTAAGTTGTTCTACCCCAGCCAGTCACAAGGGTCTTGTGGACACCACCTGGAATCTCTATTTGGGAGCCCCTACAACAGGCAGGGCAAGCTGAACTGCCCGCTGGGGAAGTCCTCTGGGGTAGACAGCTCTCGGCATGGTCATCCAGCAAATAGGGGAAAAAAGATGTTATTTGGAGCACACGCTGCATGCCCATTTCATAGTAATCTGAAACAATAAAAATGTTTGTGTGTCTCTAATCTCAGCCTCCTGCGGGAACAAAACCACTCTGGAAATTCAGGGGTTACAAGTACTTTTACAACAAAGTTTAGCTTCTAAAATGAAGCATATTGAGAATGAAAAAATAAACTAACAAACTACTTTAACCCCACAACCCAGTTACTCTGATAGTATGAAGGCCAGTGCTGTACAACAACACAGTAAGTTACAACAGAACCTACATCTTCATTTATTTCCACAGAGAGAAATATGTAGTATATATTAATTTTGCTTTTTTTTTCTTATATACCCTAACTATACCAGATTCAGCTAAGGGAAACTTTTCCTCATGTCTTCCCTCCCTGCAACTTGCTGTGCTGATTTACAGGGACCTTGCCGCAAGTCCTGGTCTAGACATACTGCTGGTTGTCAGAAGCTAGAGATAAATCATCATATTTAGACAGCCACTTAAGCCTGCCTGAATTCAAGACTTTGATGTGTCTCTGCTACAAGACAGACACAAGAAGGTAAAAAGGTAATTTGCAGTGACTTTAGTCCCTCCTCAGGACCCCAAGGTTTGAATTTTGTGTTGGTTCAGTGGTGAGCAAAGGAAAATCACAACATCTTTACTGAACATCGATTGGGCTATTGACATCCATCATGGCGTTTCAGAAAACTACGATGTCATATGCCGATTTCAGCTGATGAAAATCAGGTTGTCTTAATACAGAAATACCAAGTACAATTTCATAATATTATTTTTTATTTGGTTATTTCCAAAACACTGAGTTATATTTTATGAGTAGATAGGAGTCTAATAGTAGCAAAATTATAATATACTAGAAGTATCTTAGGGTTTTCTTGGAAGTAATACATCAAAAATTGGTTTAATATGTTATCTACCCGGTAATGAATTCTGCATGAGTGTCTGTGCCTTATCACATTGATTTTGGTACTTTTTCTGCAGTGGTTTTGTAATAACACTTGGTACAATACTTAGTATAGAAGGTAGTTAAAAAGGGCCTTGCACCAAGGTTAGATCAGCTTACACAGGGATGAAAATTTACAGACTGTTCTTTATGTGTTTGCTCTCAGACCATGCAAGTAGATTGTAAACAAAACAGCATTGCAAAACCAACTTGTGGACACTTCAAAGGAGTAAGATTTTTAGATGTAATTGTTAGTACAAATGCTATGCCCTCTGCTATCTGAGAAACAGAAGAAAGCTTGTGTCTGCATTAAGAATCTCATTTTCTGGGGCTGTCATGTTCCTTCCTTCTCTTTCTCCACAAATATTATTTATATTATATGAGAAAACACTGAGCAATTCCAGATGTTCTGAAATCTGAGAGCAAATCCTGTAAGATAAGACTCCTCTTTATTTGTTTTCCTTTCATGCATAAATGGGTTCAAATTAGCCATTTTATCATTATGTTTATTTATTGTTAACTATTATTTTTGATCATTTACTTTTGGCTGATTAAAAGCCAAGGCTTTCAAGTGTTTGCTTGGAGATACTGAAGTTTAATCAGCAAGTAACATTTCTAGCAATAGTTTATGATATTTTTAACAATGCAAAATAAATTTCACTGCCATTAAGGCAGCGTCGTCAATACTTCTTTTTGCTTGGTGCTAAACTTAGCCATTTTACGGAAGAAAATAAATTGCACATTACTTGAGATTGCAGTAACTTCTTCATAGCACCATTAGCTTCTGTCAAAATCTCCTTGAAGGACACACACCTGAGTCACCAAAGTCTCTTCTGCAGCTGTGTGTGCAGTTAGGTGCACAACTGGGCTAGAGAAGGCTTCAGCTTCTTGTCTCAGGGACTGGGAATGCCAACCAGCTCCTCAAAAACTGGAAACAGGTGAGAGGCAGCAGAAAGGGGCCATCTTCAGTCGAGAACAGATTTCAAACATGGTTAAGGATAAAGAGTATGCTCTAAAATGGAAGTTCTGCATTCCTGTAAAGATATGTTTTTTCTGTAGAATTTGCCAGACACTAATTCATTCTATGCCATCATTCCAGGCCAAAAAAAACACATTACTTCTTCCTCTGAATTTGTTTTCTATGCTTCTTTTCTATATTTTAGCCATAATATATTAGGCAGAGTCAAATTTTGCCTTGTATAGCATGTACTGCCTTCTTAGTGCCTAAACTTCCTATGTAAACAGGTGCACCGTTAAAACGGATGACAAATAGAATTCATTCTTCACATGTTACAGACAGGCAACTGTCCCAGGGAACAGTGTGCTGAGTCTGAAGTTTCACAAGAGGGCTGAGCAGATCTAACAGCTATTACCAAAAGGTAAAGCCTTCCGCCCCTTCCCCTTCTTTCTCCTCTCTTTCCAGTTCAGCTCTCCTGATTCCATACCCCAGCTTCTCCCTTGAACCACTCTGGTCACCATCTGGATGAACTGATTCAGCTCACTAAATTGACAAAGAACTAACCCAGCAGAAACAACTAAATTATTTTCTGCCAATTCAAGGAGCTGAATCAGCTCATCACAGGATCTGACAAGTGCTGGTGCCAAGCAATGGAGGGGTGGCCAAGAGAGGGGACAGTAGTAGGACCACCCATTTTGGCAGCTGCAGGCTGTCAAATTGCTTCTTGAGTGGAAATGACTACTCAAGGGAAGCCTGTGGCAGAGGAGAAGTCGAGGTTCTGGATCGTTCATTATCTCCTTTGCTCTCAGCCATTGTCAGCGGTTATTTAAATAGTAAGTAGGAGCTCTATTCTAAACACAGTCACTCTCATTTTTCACATGTGATGAAGTTCTCAGTAGCAAACATCATGAAATGCCTCCACTGAAGTTGGTGCTTAAGAGCCTTTTAGGGCTGGAGTCTGTGGAAAGCCTATTTTACTCTGCATAGCTAGATAATACTGAGCCGAATAACAAGATCATGTTATACGTCATATGGCTTTACAAGTATTTTCAAAAGAAAATAAATATCTCAACAGAACCACCACTAGCTTTGTACAAATACAGAAGGTGCCTGTCATATGATGATGAGCAAGACATTAATTATCTGTCACTTCAAGCGTCAGCATCACTACATAACTAACAAATGAAATCAATAGCTGACATCTGATTGCTCAATTTTTATTTTAAAACTAACTTTATCACTTATTAATCACATTTAAGTCTCTTATTAAAAACTCTTCAATACAGTAACTGCTCACTAGTAATTAAGGTAGATTAAGCTAATCTCTAAATGAAGAGAAGAATCTGTGACCAACCACTTCCACTTCCAGGTCCCTGGCAATAATCATATGGGAGGCTTGTTATCTTGAGTTCTTTGCCCAATCCTACTTTAGTAAAGTAAAAGGGCTTATAATTCTGCAACAATAAGACTGTAATGGAAGTACAAACAAAAGTCAACCCGAAAAAATAAGAGCCATTCCTAGTATAAGGCTGCCCAGCATATCCTCGCAGGCTAACATAAGGTTAAAAATCTCAGCAGCCAGACACTCACAGAAGCTGCATTTGTGTCCTCGTGTGACCCTCTCTAGATATGCTCAGGACGCAAGTTGCTGAGCCTCTTAGCACCCAGCTTTCTCTGCTAGAAATTACACGGTTTCATGTTGCTGCTGTTACCAAGTATATGTGCAAAATGGCACATGGCAGAGAAACATAGAATGAGTCATAGAATGGTTTGGGTTGGAAGGGACCTTTAAAGGTCATCTAGTCCAAACCCCTTGTAACATGTTCAAGTAAATCAGGTTTTTCAGAGCCCTGTCCAACCTGACCTTGAGTGTTTCCGGGGATGGAGCATCTACCACCACTCTGGGGAACCTGTTCCAGTGTTTCATCACCCTCATCGTAAAAAATTTCTTCCCTATATCTAGTCTGAACATATGCGCTTTTAGTTTAAAACTATCATGGTTTGACCCATTTAGCAGCAGTCAAATATCACACAAACACTCACCCATCCTCCCTCTCCTGGGGACAGGGGGAAAGAATTAAAGGGGTAAAGGGAAAAGACACTTGTGCCTTCAGAGAAGAACAATTTAATAAATAAATGGCAATAAAATTGAAAATAATGCAAATAATAATTATAATAATAATAGTAGTAATAATATACAAATGAGGGATACACAGTGAAGCCGCTCATCACCCGATGACCAAGGCTCAGTCCATTCCTGGCTAACAATCCCAGAGCAGAGAGAGTCCCAAAACCACAGTCCCAGAAAAGGGAAGAGCCTGAGAATCTGAGAGACCCAGAGCCAACCAAAAGAGTGACCAAGAGCGAGAACGAGCTTCTGGACAGACCATCATCTATATACTGGGCATGGCATGCATGATATGGAATACACCATTGGCCAGTTTGGGTCTCAACCCCAAACCTAAGGTTGAATCCTATTCTAGTAACTGGGGCTGTGCTCCCTCCCAGATCTCCTGCACCTGCAGACACTGCCACAGCAGAGAAGCTGAAAATTCCTTGACCATCCTGGCAGCAACTATAAACATCAGCATGTTATCAGACTTCTTCTCAGGACAAATACAAAACCTAGCTTCACACTAGCTACTGTGCAGAAAGTTAACTCTGTCCCTGCTGAAACCAGGACAAACCGCATTACTCTTTGTCCTAGAGGCAATATAGGAGAAGGCAGAAGCTGGGAAATGAGAGATCAAACTTCTGACTTCTGTTCTGTTCCAGCCACTCACTGATTTATAATGTGCCAGTACTCAAAATCCATTTCTTTGTAATCAAAGTTCTCCCTAAATAAATAGGAAAGTATGCTGAGGTTTTAATATAAAAAATCCATGTGGGCAATCGCAAAATACTAGTTTTTTTAAAGCATTTGAGATCATGAAATGTGTATTGCATCTCTTTCTCATGTAATTTTATCAGACATCTTCAAATACCAGTAAGAATCTTCTGGAAGGTTACATGAAATAAAGATTTGGTTTTTGTACTCTCCTTGGGAAGTCTTATAAAATTATGGTGCTCTTCCTCATTGAACTTGTTTCAATAGAGCACAGTATAAAAATAAGTAAGAAAAAAGCAATTATTTCCCATGAAAAAATTGCTACACTTTTTACTGTCAAATTAATTGTTATAGTTTAAATCAATTGTCTTAGTAGCTGCTAAATAACCTCAGTAATTTGCAAAATTTAATTGTTATTGGTTTTTTAGAAAGTCATTTTTCAGTGAGACGGTTCATAGCAGACACTTTTGGAGCTATTGCTAATTTATAAATCAATGTAGGCTAAAATAATAACTGTAGGTCTTAATTACACCAACTATGAAGATAACTGCTAAGAATTGTCTTTACTCTTGTTAGGAAAAAATATGAGGCAACTCCACGTTTTGAAATTGAGTAAAAGATTATGTGGAAACTGACATTTTTCACACTGGAAGAAAAAATACGCAAAATTCCAGACCTAAACTAAACCATAGAACTTATTTCTAGCTGAGTGCTATGTCTTAAAAGAAATTTAGAAAAAGAAGTTCAAACTTGGATGAATATTATAGCTGTGTTACATAAATAGGAAACAGGACAAAGTGTTGAAGGAACCAGTCTACAACTTTACCTGTTGGTTTACTAAAACTGTAATTCAGAATTTTATTAAATGTGAGGAATGGACAACTGAGCTCACATAAAAATTAAGTAAACATTAAATGACTGAAGCTTTTTGATCCTCAAATGTTGCTGCTGTGGCACAAGATACAGCCCTATTTTAACAACCAGCTCTCCTTCCTAGTACCTATGTCACCCATTCTTACTATTTTACTGAAATCTCAATATGAGCACAGAAGTTTCCATGGGCTGATCAATTTACAGGAAAAAGTTTGAATTTCTGGTTTGTTTCTCAACAAGTTCTCCCTCGACAATCTGAGCTCAACTCAGTTACCTAAAGACAAGTGCTCTGTGGTTTGAGAGTGCCTTACAAAGCAGGCTGGTATTATCCAAGACCTGTGAGAGCCCAGTGCCCTTCAGGAATGGCATCTGGAGGTCAAATAGTAAGGGAAGCCTATGCTTAGACAACTGTGTTGCACCTTCTGTGTCAAAACACTGACTGCTGTTCATGCAGTCAAACCTGAGTCAGATTAAAATAAGCTGGCTTGGTAATGCTGGCAACGGTAAGGTTGCAGCAACAATTAACTCAAGAGGCTAACAAAAACAATTAGCAGAGGCTAAAGGTTCTACCACACTTTTAACAGCTACCTGGCCAGGTGTTGCAGCCTGCAGTGAGAAATATGTTGCTGAGATTACACTAGCAAGTTTAAGGCTGGGTCAGACACGTCTGCATAAGCAGCAACAACAAAGAGAATGATGCAAACACAGGAAAGGGGGATTAAAACAACCTGAAGAGAAAATACAACAGTTTAGCAATTGCCTCAAGTTTCCTGATTAGAGAGCCTGAGCCCATGAAATTCTCAATGGTGTAATCCAAAAATAATAAACCATCTTTCCTGGCACAGAGGATGACCAGTTACAGATCCAGTGATCCATCAGCTCTTTTAATCTTCCTGTAACACTTTGTCCTTTTAAAGACCTTATTGATTCACATTCCGCAGAGTTTGCTCTGCATCAATTTCAATAATATTCAATTAAAACCGATCTGATCCCATAAACGCTGTGGATGTTATCATTAAATGTTGCAAAACTGATGTTGCAAAACTGATTTAGCAAAGCTTATTGCTTGCCTCTGATTGCATGGTTCATGACATTCAAGGAACTGGTGGTAATTCATAAAAATTAATGAGTGACCTTGCCTGTAGACAAGCAACTGTTTATAGAGCCTACAATAGTTTCAGCTCAAAGGTAACTGCCAGAGAGGTTCTCACACATTCCTTGACATGCTCTTTGTTCTCCACCTTTTAAATCAATGACAGTGATTCATCTTCTTATTTAGCCAGATGTCTGAAAGCCTTGGAGATACATAATAGTGCCTACAGAGAGGACTACATTCGACACTTCCAATTTGGGCACTGACTGTGCCTAGAGGGTTCAAGAGAGAGTGGATTTGAAGCTCTCTTTATATTTGTTTCCCAAACCGAATGCAAGTAAAAGACTTGGGGGACATCATGCACTCTGGTATCTCTGAGCAGTGCATGATTTCCCTGAGAGTGGCCCAGGCTCAGCTGCACACTTGCTGAAGAAAGTAAATCAACTCAAGACATGTGGCAGGATTCAGCAGAATAAAACTTCACATTTTTTAAATAGGCCCTACATGCCTTGATGAAGACGCGTTGGGCAGCATTTGAAAACACAGTCAATTATTGCCACCCAGCCTCCTCCAGAAAAAAAAAAAGAACACCCACCCAAGACATGCTTTCTACTTGCTAGCATAAAATTGCCCCCATTCATCGTGAATTACATTTTTCTACACTCCCCTGAGCATAAGTCTTTGAAAGTTCAAACCTCAGCCTCCAGATAATCAAATATTCTTCCAACAGTTCCTTCTCTCATCCCAAAGGAGTCAGCACAGGTCCCTCACTGCCTGCAGAGAAGCAGTGTCAGTGCAGAGATGATGACAGGGAGGTGTGTTCAGGTCACATTGCCATTCTCAGCCAACACCTTAAAGTTTCCCCAAGCGGCTAGTGATGTCAAATGTTGAGACCACAATCAGAGCCCAATTTGGTTGAATTCTTCCATATTTTGTCTAAAAAAGATGGAAAATCCCTAGTTTTTCTATCAGATCTGCTGGCAGCAAACCATGTTGTGCTATGAGGAGCTTGCACTTGGGTTTCTAGACATTTCAGTCCTGGGGCTTCCTGTGATGAGTTTACCCTTGGCTGGGAGCCAACCCCACACAACTGCTCGCTCACCCTCCACCTTCCCAGGGAAAGGGGAGAGAATTCAAGGGGTAAAGGGAAATAAAAGACTCATGCATTGAGATAAGAACAATTTAATTACTAAACTACAATAATATTGAAAAGAATAATATATACAAATGAATAATACACAGTGATACTGCTCACCACCTGATGACCAAGGCTCAGCCCACTCCCAGCTAATGGTCCCAGAACAAGGAGAGTGCTGAAACCTCACTCCTGGAGCAGAGATAACAGCCCAAGCATCCCAGACTGAGAGTTAACTGAGGGAGGGAAAAGGCCCTGGGAGAGGGATCACCCCGAGAGAGCTGACCTAGAAAGAGCTGACCTGGAGCAAGAAAGGACGAGCTTCCTGAGAGCCCTCATCTATATACTGGGCATGACCTGTACGTTATGGAACAAACTATTGGCCTCTTTGGGTCTCAATCTCAAACCTAAGACCAAATTCCAGGCTAGCAATAGGGCTGTGCTGCCTCACAGCCTCTCCTGTCCCTGTGCAGACACTGGCACAGCAGAGAAGCTGAAAACTTCAAAGAAGCTGAAACAACCTTGACTGTCCTGGCAACAACTATAAACATCGCTGTTATCAGCTTTCTTCTTAGCAGGAATCCAAAACACACCCTCTTACCAGCTACCATGAAGAAAGTTAACTCTGTCTCAGCTGAACCCAGGGCACTTCCCAAGAAGTAAAGATGCTGGACTTCAACTGCTACTTACTTATTAGAATCCAAATTCATTAATTTTTGAGAGATCACGTTGTTTTCTTGTGTGTATACCTTCCAGGGCTTTTAATGACAATTACTCATTCTTGAGAGGCAATGACTGTGTCTGGACATGTTTCACTTGATGATCAGGAATTATGCAAATTTAGGAAGGACTTGTCTGTAAACTGTCACTACCAACTCAAAAAATGTGTAGGGGCAAGCTAATCAACGGTAGCTTCTATAAACCTCTACTATTTCAGTTTTGGTTTATGTGTTGTTAAATCACTATGTGGTTTAACTGAGACCATGTTAGACAGAGATGGTATTTGTGCACTTTTAAAAAACCCATTAGTCCAGAATAGGAATGTAATTGTTCTAGAGATATCTGGATTTTACTGAGCCATCAATTCTGTGTTAGTAAACAAGAGATTCAAGATTTCTTTGAGGATCCAGCTGAAGCCAGTTCTCATTGGGAACGTGAAAGAGGTTAGAAGGCTCTTATGGTATCTTTTGAACTAAATTTTGAAATAATAATTGAAATAAGTACAGCAGAGTATATAAGCAATATTCACCAATGTTTTGTGAAAATAAAGTTGAATTTTTCTCCAGATAAGGAAGTACTAGATTGAAATTAGTTTATTAGTTACAAAATTTTCGTAATAGGCATTTTAAATTACTAGGAATCAGTTTCCAGTAACCTTGAGTAAACTTACATAAATAATTTATTCCACATGAGATAAATCAAAAGAACCCATAAGACAACATAATTAGAAAGGCATTTTTCTATATTCTTGTCACATAACCCAGCAATGTGCACTTGCAGCCTAGAAAGCCAACCAGATCCTGGGTTGCATCAAAAGAAGTGTGACCAGCAGGTTGAGGGAGGTGATTCTCCCCCTCTACTCCATTCTTGTGAGACTTCACCTGCAGTACTGCATTAAGCTCTGAGGCCCCCAAAATAAGAAAGGCGTGAAACTGTTGGAGTGAGTTCAGAGGAGAGCCACGAAGATGGTCAGAGGGCTGCAGCACCTCCCCTAAGGGGAGACTGAGAGAGTTGGGCTTGTTCAGCCTGGAGAAGAGAAAGTCCCAGGGAGACCTAATAGAAGCCTTACAGTACTCAAAGGGGACTACAGGAGAGATGTGGAGGCACTCTTTATCAGGGACTGTAGTCATAGGATGAGGGGTAAAGGTTTTAAGCTGAAAGAGCATAGATTTAGGTTAGATATTAGGAAGAAATTTTTCACTGTGAGGGTGGTGAGACACTGGAACAGGTTGTCCAGAGAAGTTGTGGATGCCCCATCCCTGGGGGTGTTCAAGGCCAGGCTGGATGAGGCTTTGAGCAACCTGGTCTAGTGGGAGGTGTCCCTGCCCATGGCAGGGGGGTCGGAACTCAATGATCTTTAAGGTCCTTTCCTTAATTTTCCTTCCTAATTGTGCCCAACAGAAGGACAAACATTAAAAATACGAGGAGGCCAACTAAATTCTGTCCGAAGGTCAAATTCATATCACCCAATCTCAGCAAAATAAATTTCATATTTTGTCTAAAATGATATACCACAGATGGTTAGGGTGAAATACTTGAAACCTATGAACAGATTTAAGAAATCTCCAAGTAACCTCTTTTGCTTATGAGAGGAAAAATAATGGTTGTGGAGTGGAAAAAAAAAAAAACCTAAGAAAACCCAGTTCCCACTGGGTTTGGTGCCAGACGCTGAGCACACACCTCTCCCTGGGAGAGTGGAAAAAAAAAAAAACCTAAGAAAACCCAGTTCCCACTGGGTTTGGTGCCAGACGCTGAGCACACACCTCTCCCTGGGAGGGCTGGCTCCAGCTGCACAGTGAGGGTGGCCCCATCCCATGGGGACTGTGGGGCTGCTCCCACCACTGTGGGGTGGCTGCAGACAGGTCAGACCCTGGCCCAAGGAGGCCCCTGGGCCTGGGGCAATGGCTCTGCTGCCAGTCAGTCCTGCCCACTGCTGCCCACAGCTCCACCTGGCTGGGGCAGCAGGACAGATTCAACTGCCAGGCACCGCCCTGCCACCTCGGGGAGCCCCAGCTCCCCCATTGCCCTCACACTTAAGTACTATTTACATCCTAACTATTTTTTCTGTTTCGTTAGCATCTGATGTCAATGACTGAACAGTGTCTACCACATAATTTGAAGACAACATAGCACTTTGAAATGGAGATGACAAGTAACTGGCAGCCCAAAAACAGGAGCCACAGTTCTTGATCTTTTCTACAGAATCATATTAATTTCAGAAGGTCACTGCAGTTAAGAAATCAAACAATAAAATCAATCCAATTTCATACAGCAAAAAATCAAGGCATCAGTAAATACCAAATTTGACACAGAGCAAAAAGAGCATCCAAATGAAACACCATACTGACCTTCCCCAGAGCCCAGAAGACAATGACCATCTTGGGACTGATCAAGTCAAGACTGGGTTTAACAGAGCTATGTGGATTCTAAAGAAAATTCATTTTAACAAACAGATTAAATTTATAAGAAATTTCTATGTTACGTACTCCTGCATCTCTGGTTATGAGTTGGATTTTTCTCCTGAGATATGTCCTCAGGCTCACGATGTACTATGCATATAAACATTTATATTATTTATATTTGGGGAGGGTGTTCATGCCTACAGGGTCTGGTTTTTCAGTGACAGCCCTATTTGGCCTAGATGCTTTCCCAGTGAAGTTTGTGGAAGTTTTACGACTGGTATCAGCCTGATTTTGCACTGCTTCTGTAGCCATGGTAAAGCTTCATCAGATTTCAGTGTAGGCTAAAGATGAAGTACTTCGTAAATCCTATTTATCTGTAACCATCAAGGAGGATGAAACAGTCCACGGTGAACTATGGAGATGGAAGCTAATCTGCGTATTTTTTCTAGTGTCCTGTGCTGAAGTATGTAGCACAGGACAGTCCCTGACAATATCTTCAGCTCATTTCAGGGAGAGAAAGCTGCTGGCCTTGCAGTTCACACTGGAACATCCTCAGTGTTGTCAGCCACTCATGGCTGCAAGGTTTGGGGCTGGGCACATCTTTAATTCCAGGGGTGTGAAATAATACTTTCAGTCAACTTGATGAGCATTTTTATTCCAGAGTTTAGCCTTCAAACCTACAAATGTCAGCAGCAAGCACCACACAAATCTGATGTAAAACTGGTCAGTGGGTAGGACTTGCTGCTTTTAATTCTCTTTTAATCTTTGCTGAGCTGCTTTTCTTTAAATTGCTGCTACAGGTACTTAATCTCCCTCTCCAGCATTATGAGTTCTGGAGTTTTGTGTTTGAGGGTTTTTTATTTAATTGTTTCTTCTTGTTTGAATGATGGAAGATAATAGCCACCCTGTGGCTAGCTGGAACTGCTTCCCTGAAACAGATCAGATCACAGCTTCTGAACAGTTCTCATTTCTTTAAACTGCTTTGCTGTAGTCTTACAGAAAGCTGAAAGTCTTCCAAGCCACAACTGATTTGCTCTGGAGTGAGCAGTGGAATTGCTATTGCTATTGTGCAGGTGCACAAGAAGCTGGGAGGGAGCACAGCCAGAGCAATGGACCCAAAATTACCGGCTCAGAATCTGAGTTTAAGTTTAGGACTGAGGTCCAAACTCGCCAACAGTATAGTCCATATCACACAACATCACGCCCAGTATATAAATGAGGCGACAGGTTCATTCTCTCTCTCTGGCTCTCTCTCTTCCAGGACCACTCTGTGATCATTAGTTGTGAATGGGCTGGGCCTTCATCAGTGGGTGGTGAGCAGGTGCACTGTGTATCACTCATTTGTATATTTATTTGTATATTTGTATATATTACTATTGTTATTATTATTATCATTATTATTTGCAATTTTATTGTAGTTTAGTTATCAAATTGTTCTTAACCCACGAGTCTCCTTTCCCTTTACCCTTCAGTTCTCTTCCCCATTCTCTGGGGATGGGTGAGGGTGAGCAAGCGGCTGCATTGCATTTTTTTATTGCCTGGGTTAAACCATTACAGTCCTTTTTGGCACTCAACATCGATCTCAAATGGTTGAGATCATGACAGATTTGACCAGACTTCAGACTGGGAAGCTGAGCATGCAGGTGTTTTTCACCAGTAGTTCTAGTGCAACATCTAGTGCACCTGCTTCAAATGTGACACCAAATGGAGAAAGAAATTGTAGATTACAGAAAAAAATGCCTTTGGGGACTAAGTCCAGACTCACAGTATTAGCTTCTAAGGAATGCCTAGTCCCAGGCTAGAATCAGACTCCCTGTATCTGTTTTTCCCTTGGCCCCATGACTCACACCCCTAGGTCCCAGGCTCAGCTCCATGAGGTGCTATAGGAAGCATTCACACTCCAACATCCCACAGTGCTGTGGTGAGGGCACTCTTTTCTGAGGTGGGAGAGTGAGTGGAAACTGTAGACTGGGGAAAGTTTAAGGTGCTAGTGAGTGCTCTACTCACTAATGTTTAGTGCAAAAACACATCTAGTACTTCTTCTTCCAGGTGCTCCACAGATGGTTGATGGCTGTCTGCCTAAACCTGGATTATGATGGAAATATAGCCTGGAGATATGTGCTCATCCTCCTAGAGCAAGCACTTTGGAGCGTGTTTGAAGAACTAAAGCTAGATACCCGGAGGACTGCTAAGTAGGTAGGTGCATACGGGACTAGGTAGTATTTGGAATCTGCAAGTCTAGATTGCTGTCTAGGAGAAATGCCCATAGCTTTGTTTTAGGTGTCTTTGTCTCAAATTAGATGGGATTTTGCCAGCCTAGTTCCTATCCAAAGTGAATATAAAAAAAAATATTTCGGCACTTGTTGATGTGAAAAATTTTGTCAATACATACATTCTGCAGTAGACTAAAACGAAATCATTTCCTGCATTTATAGCTAAGCCTAAGATGATAAATAAGAATGGATAGGTAAATGATAAATAAATGCATCGCAGATACTTAATAGTCCTTGATCTTCTGTGCCCAAAGAACTAAAAGGTGAGGAACAGTTGCAGGTATGAGTAAACGAGGAGCCAGGAGACTCACAGTTGCATCACAAGACCTGGGCTTGTCCTGACATGCCACATAGGTCAAGCCTTGTAATTTCTTCTGAGAAATCTGTCTGCATGTGCTTATAGAATTATTCTGGATCTCTCTAGCCTAAATTACATTTCTGAGACTTCCCAAAGGACCCTACAAATTGTTTCCTATTTTAGAATCTGTTTAAATTCTACTACTGGTTAAATATAATGAATTTATCCTCTGAATAAAGATACAGTAGTTCTGAAAACAACAATTTATCTTAAGAGGTAAATACAGGGACATAATGAGCAGGGAAGGAAGAAGTAGCCATTAGTACTAAACCTGTCTTCTCCACAGACATCTTTGCAGGAAATATTAAAGCTATCATTTCCAGTCTTCGAGATTTAGACTCCATCTGACATGAACATGGAATTTTCATTAATGTTAATGGAACTTATATAGATGTTTCAAGTGAAAAATAGCCAGTGAGGGATGAAAGCTGTAGCAGAGTAAAAATGGGTGATACCACATAGAGGTGGCTCAACAAAGCCACTATTTAATTATGAATCTTCTGTCTTCTCCCAAATTACAATAGCCTGATCAGTTCTAGGAAATTCTGGGAACACTATTTATCTGTAAAGATGTAAAAGGACCCAAATAGTTGAACAACTCATCGAATGTTTGGTCTGTCCCTTAACACCTGTGTTTCCAACTGCCCTCCACAAAGAAAAAATATCCCACTTTGAGTGTATATCTTGTGCTGCTCTTTTAACAAGAAAGCATCTATAAGACGTTACTTCTCCCTTTCCAAATATAAAAATTAATTCCTCCGTATCATAAAGAATTTTTCATAAATATTATATATAAATAATTTTGTTAGTGTCTATATATGTAGTTTATACATATACAGTGGATTTTTATCCATCAAACCAAATTTAACTTTTTTAGCTGCCTGAAAAGCTGAGTTGGCAAATGCTCAACACAAGCAAGCTTTTTTTGAGCTTGGTGTCTTAAGTGGTAAATATGCCTGATTTTTGAGGCTGAATAGACTCTTTCTGACATATTAGTAATTCAAAGACTCAAGATTCTTCTGTGCACTTTCAAAGGGAGCCCAAATGACAAATTGCCTATAAAAGGAACTCCTCTGTATTCTGCTTGCTCTTTGAAGCAGTAAAGCATCTACCTCTACAAACTCAGTGGTTTTATTTGTAAATTAATTCTTAACTTAACCACATCCTCAGATGGGAAGGATGGAACAAGAAACAATCCTGCTTCTAAGAACTAAACTTTTTTTTCTTTCCATTTATTGTTCTAACTTTTCTAAAATGCTCCTGTATTTACTAACATCGCCTCTTTAGTCTGCAAAGTCATAATACAGAACTGAGTAGCCTGGAAGAAATTGATGTTTTTCAGAAGAAGACAAATAAGAAGCTGTAAAAAAGGAGTCCTTAGGCCTGAGTCAGACAGGGCTTTAATCCCATTAGCAATTAAACTGGTAAAGTCCTAGACCTGTGTCATGGTTCTCCAAACCTTGTGTTTCAAAACCCATTGCTCGCCCAGGGTTGATAATTTACCTGCATAGTGAGGCAACTCTCGGATAGGTTAATTCAGGTACCTTCATTTACTCTGTTTTCTCCGTTAATGTTTCCAGAGCTATTCAGTCCATGCTTAGGCTGTGGGTGAAGTCTACAATGTGTTTGACAGAGATGATGGTATATGATACCCCACATCCCTCTCTATCTCCTTGCTGCTCATTCCCATCCCATGCCTGGGACAGGCTTTAAATAAACCTTGAAAACAAAATAAGGAGAAAAAAACCCCAACCAACTACATTTGTTCCTGGTCTGATTGACAGAGCAGACGTACAAATGCTGGTGCTGACACACCAGACAGTCACAGCAAGGAGGGAAGGGCAGCAGAAGGGAGCCGGGTGTGTTGTGATGAACCATTTGTTCTGTAAACAGGGGCCTGATTTCCCATTTCACAGGTGCTCATCCATCCTTTCATAAATTGGCAGCTGACTGCAAAAACAATGAAAAAAATGAAAAATGTTTGTAGTTGTTTAAATGATCTTTTATGAGGTAAGAGGCAGATGGACTCTGCCTACCGCTGGCAGTGAGGGTGGGTGTGTTAGCAATTGCTAGGGACAGCTGGCTGGTAGAACGCTTTGTAGTTCTCTGCTCCTTCCCTGCTCTACACCACCACAGGCTGCATGATCGCCTGAACATTAAACAGCAATTATTTGAGGAACAGCAGCTGGCTAACATCAGTTATTTTGGAATGCTGATAGTTTCATGGGGTAGATGATTAACAGCATCCACAATAAATTGGAATTTCTTTTTTGGCATCTAAGCTACAAATACTGTCTTGGATGATTTATGCCTGAATCACCTATTTTGGCAAGTCAGGGCTCTGACCCACATTGCAGAAGTAATGTGGAGTATTGTCCCCAAATACCAGTCATACAGTCTTGACATTTCCTTCCTGTTTTTTATAAGCCACTTGATGGCTTCACTTTACACGCCATTATAATAATCACTTTGGCATTTTATTTTCAAACCCATGTTTTCAAGCATAACAAAAAATATTACTCAATTGCTTTATAGTATGTGTAACAATAATTAAAAAGGACATCGAGGTAGCTCCATGGAATGTCAGCTCTGATGTTAGTGTTCAAATGTTGTGTGATCTGTTATTTTTGTGCAGACATGTGCTATGGTTTGGGGAGGTTACAGGGCAATATGGGTGACAATACTTGGAGCTTGTGATTCACATCATTTGAACCAGTGAAGCTACACACATACCAGGTAATATTGAGAGAATTTCTGAAAAACCCTTAACTTTTTGTGTCCTCTTATGGCCATAAGGCTGTAAGTCTTCATGTCATCTCAAATATCATCAGAGACATGACATTTAGGGCAGCAGGAAAGCTACGGCAGTGCAAATAAAAAGCCTTATGGTATTGAAACACTTTTCTTATATTCTGCAAAATCTGTAAACCCAAACATAAATAATTGGTCTCTATATCTGGCAAAGTTCTAATGCCTTCTCATGGTTGTGTGGGATCTTTCTGAGCTCTAAAATAGAAGTTTAACTTAAGCAAGCTTTGCTTGTTCTTCATTTGTAACGGAGAGAGAGACACTTACAAAAGGTATCTGATCTCACATGTTTTAGACTCCTAAACTAGGGTGAGATTAACCACCCCACAGAAATGTCTTTTTATCATCAGGGACTGTGGAAGAGCCTAGGCATCTTAGACTAGATGCACCAGGTTTAGAGAGCTGTATATAGGTGGAACAAGTCTCACCCTTTAAACTGCTTTTCTGAGATTACTTTTCATTTAGGGAAATATTTTCTTAATAGTTCTTCAATAAAATCATAGAATAACTTTGATTGGAGGTGATCTCCAGAATTCAGCTAGCACAAATCTCTGCTCAAAGTAGGTCCAGTCAGATCACGTTGCTCAAAGCTGTGTCCAACTAATCTTGAACAACTCTAAGGATGGAGATCCCACAGCTTCTCTGAGACATTGTTCAAGTATTTGACAACCCTCACGGTAAAAAAAAAAAAATCCTAACAGACAATGAAATTTCCCATGTTCCAACTTGTGTCCATTGCCTTCTGTCCTATCATCATAGAAGTTGCACTCCATCTTCTCTGTATACTCCAATCAGTTGAAAGCAGTAATGAGATTTTTACTTTCTCCGGGCTGAACAAACTCAGGTCACTCAGCCTCTCTTCGTATATCTTGCACTCCAGCTCCATGACTAGCTTCGTTATCTCTGTTGAACTCACTACTGCGTTTCTGTGTCTTTCATGTACTAGGGAGCCCAAAACTGGACACAGAATTCCAAATGTGTCTCACAGATGTGGATCAGAGGGGAAAGATCACTGGACCTGCTGGCTGCAGTCTTGCTAATACAGGCCTCACTCTTTCTAGTACACTTTTGCTGATAATGATATGACAGGCAAGCTAAAGTTGTACAAAGGTAGACCATGGGAGATAATTTAGTCACAAGATGATCATAAAGGTCTTGGTATCTGTGGCATATCTCTAGAAGGTTTGTATGAAGGCTGCTAAGAGGGTTATTCCTGGAAACACAGTGAAATTCATGGAGGTAAAAAGAGCAAACAAACAATAAACAAAGAAGCAAAACATTTTTTCTGCTGCTAGGTTTATTTTTTAACCATGATATTTTTTTGTCTCAACAATCTACTATATAAACAAGGCTGAGGAGCATGATTAACTGTGGTACAGCACAGAAACAAGAAGCAGTTGCGGGCAAGATATAGGTTTTCCTTAAGATTTTTCCTTTTGCAAAAAATGTCAGTACAACTACACCCTAAGGAAAAAAAAATTATATTATAATGGCCTAAATTTGTTAATTCAGAGTCCATAGCTCCCCTGGAAAATATTTATTGTTCCAAAAATGAAAACAGATTGAAAACCACAGAATTAATTGAGAAGGACAAGAGGAGACAATTGACTCCAGTGAACTGGTTAAAGAAGAGTCATTCTGGTTAAGTCAAATAGAGAATACATGAAGGCAATGTACCATATGCTTTGCAAGGTGCTTTTCATCAGATTCTGTCAGACTTACCAAATTTCATTAGCTTGCAATTTCTCTGAGATACAGAGAAAACAATTTAGCATCCCAATAGTATTCCCTTATCTAACCTAAATGTAGGGCTTGCATTTGCAGCTGTGACTAAAGTACTTCTGAAGGAAGAACAGTGAGATTCACACTATATACCAAATTATATAACAGTCAATTGTTTTATGAGGACCTTTATCTGGAATGCAGAGCCCTCGGCTTCGGATGGACCTTTAGCATGATTTATGGTAATAATTATATTTAAATATAGAAGTATAATTATAAAATTACCGTAATAGTTAAAAATACTACATGGACAATCATAGTTGCTAGTGACACGAACTACATGTTTTTTGAATTCCTGAAAATCAAGTCCATATTTTTACTTCAAAAAAACCCCAAGTTTTGAACAGAACTCTGAAGATTTTGCTCAGAATGTTCATCTGGAACAACATCATGCAGCAAACCAACAAACTCCTTTGTCTGTACCTTTCTTCCTTCCTCCTCCTAATACTTTTTTAATGAGGCTACTGCTGTCACTAGAGAAGATTATTATAGCAAAACTGATTAGGTCCTCAATGGAAGAAACAATTTACTTCATATCTTAGCAGTTTCCCAAATGCAAAGGAAATTGGGAGATCTACAGACTTACAGCAAAGCAAGGAGAAAAAGAAAAGAGCACTATGTCAATATACTGAAACCAGAACATTTGCCACTGACAAAATTCAAATTAACATCTACAGAGGATCAAGCAAAGAAAAGAAAGAATTTATTCATTTGCTGCCCACCACTGAGGTAAAATTCATTAAGAGAACGGTCTCACCATTGTTTAGGCTCATTGATTGCATTTGATGTGAAACTGAAAGTGCTGACATGTTAATGCCTGGTATCTTTTGTAGACAGAAATTATGCTGAGCATACCCTACATTAAGAAGCCAGAATACATGAAGAGTGTCCTTGTACTGAGTGGCTCAACCATGTGTCCATTAGAGGAAAAATCAAGCCATCTCCATTAATAAAAGAGCTACCAGCTTCATCATGGCACTCAGCTCCACAGGAACGGAGCTGGGGAGAAGCGAGATTGCAAGAGCAAGTGTATTGCCTCTAGCTCCACAACATCATGGAAAAGGTTTCATGCCCCTGCTAATGACTTACTGGAAGAGAACAAAGACAGATGCCTGGACTCATAATTTAAAAATGTATAGGTCAAGACTAGAAACTTCAGGATTTATGTAGCTTTGCACGTTCAAAACTTCTGATTGGCAAGATCAGGTCAAAGGTTGACAATAACCAGATCTTGTCACCAACAGTGAAAAGCAGCAAATTTTGAAGGAAAGACTATAAGCAACAGGATAAATTAAATAATTTACTTCATATGACTTCCCAGCTAAAATAATCTCACTGAAAAAGATAACTCATGGAGAAAACAGTACATCTGAAACTGGAAGTTCTCCAGGGTTTAGACTATTTCCCGAATCACTCTGGGAAGGCAAGAACCTCTAACTTAGAGTAAAAGCCCTCAAATATTTCTGATGAAGTAAACATTTTCAGAAAACAACAATACAGAGCTCTAAATGTTCTCCAGCTCTTTCCTCAAACACTACAGGACATATAAAGGGAAAAGACAAACCCAAATAAAAAAAAATTTCTGTTTTGTACCCATGAACTTCAATAATCTATCTGAAAAAGAGAGAAGATTCAAGACCCCGTGCCTAATCCCCCTCTGCAACACGAAAGCAAAAAAGACAGACTTTGCCAAGGAAGACAAAAAAGTCTCTTTGCCTCAGTTTTGATTGAAAGGATTAGGTTGGGAACAATTATTATGAAGGAAATATAAATCATGAAGAAGTACCAAGCTCCATTCAATTCTCTCTGCTATCTAGTGTATTATTCACACACTAGAAAGTAAAGTTTATCTTCTTTGAGTGAAATGTCCAGACTTAGGTCATATTCTTCCTTCACTGGAACTCACAGTTTTTTATACTAAGAATGGAAGAAGTAGCCCCTTGCTTACGAGACAAAATTAAATTAGCTGCATCTTACAATCTTAACATCTTTCTCCTGCAAACCTGTTTGTAAAGAAATGAAATCAGTCAATGGGACCTCTGGTATTGCTCACTCTCACAAACCTGACACTGAAAAAGTAATTTGGTCTACAGAAAGTCCTTACTCACAGAAATTTAAAATTTAAATTATGTGGTATTACAGAAAAGCAGATCTGTGTTTACAGAATTACAGTGTTTCTAAGTTGTTTTCACTTGCTTTTAAGATTGTGGCATAAAAATATTATTCTGGTCAAAAAAATTTCAAAATATAAACTATTTTGACCACTTGTGAGTTTATTTCACAATACTATTTAATGTTGCATTGTATTTAGGCAATTTGAACACTATGTGAAATATGGAAAATCAAATGTAATGTTGGCAGGTCTTAGGCTATGTAACATTGCAGTCACTGTACCCTGGACTGCTTACAATTTTTGCAGTATTAGGTGTCTGCTTGTAAGAACTGACTGCCAGAGTTGTCCATCAGAGGATGCAGATTTGATGGGATGCACACCATAGAATGCCACCTGACTGACCAACTTATTTTCAGGGACTCATGACGACTTTGTAATTTCCAGCACTAGAATGTCACTGGTTATTTTGAAACATTTAACTTTTCAACTGAATTTTTTTGGCCTTTACCTCTTTCTCGTTGCTGTTGTACATGAGAATTTCCTTTTCCTAGTGTAACTGTTCATTGTGTGCTGAATTACATGTGTGTATATATCTTTTTCTCAACCCCGTCATTTGTGAGATGTGAAGAAAGGCTAAGCGAACAGGTCCGTCTAATGGCAGGTTCAATGTTCAGTGAGGCAACAGTGTTTTCCAATATTTCGGTCATAAAACCTAGGTTAGTCCTTTCAGCCCAAAGTCTCTGATATACCTGCAGAGGTTGTTAATATGAGACCCTGCGGCATCAATTCAGAGTGAAGAAATTATTGTGACAGCAGATTTAGTTTGTTCTGAATATGTAACTGAAATCTTGCATCCTCCTGTTGTTATGTGTGAGCCTCATCCACAATGTAGACTCTAAAGGAGTCTTGTTTCACTTGTTTCGCTAGAAGTTCTAATTCTTGGACACTATTAAAGCAGTAAAAATCTTTTTATATCCCCCAAACTGCCTGAAAATGCATGTGCTGCACAGCAACATCATCCTACTGCCATAACCCCTCATCTTCCATTCTTCACTAGATCCCCTCACTGTCATTTCACATCTAAGATGATGCTGCAAGTTTTTAGGGATGGAAACTTTGTTCTTTATCAATTTTTTGCAAGCAGTAACTACAATAAAAATAAGGCAAGTGTGGGACCTGTTTGTCTAGTAATGCTCTATTCTTCGAGATAATCTCTGGCCCTTCATCTGAATTCATATTTGCAACATGGGAGTAGTAAGTATCTGAAACTTGCCCTGTTTCTCTCTAGAATATGCATCCCTGACACTTTGGAGCTGACCACTCTATCAGTCTTGCTCTGCTATAACATTCATTCCATTCTATCAACCAGCAAAACTTTACGATATTGAGGGATTTTCGGAGTGGTCATGTGGAGTACAGTAAACATACATACAAGACAATCCAACTATATGCCTGATCCTAATCTGAGCCACAGCACCCCAAAGTATATGCCATCTCAGAAGTTCATTCAGTCCCAGAGCTTAGCATTTCTCCCAGACATGGTGAATTCCCTCTTGCCTGTTAGTGCACTCTGAGTTTTCCTTCTTGAGTTCACCTAGAAGGTGTTGCTGTTCTGCAGAACTTTTAGCAGCAGTTTCAGAAGTTTTTCCCTACTTGCAGAGGTGCGTGAAGCTAATGCACGTGCCCTGACACTCCTAGTCTCCTCAGCAGCCTGCTGGAGCTGGGAGGCAACAGGAGAAGGTTTGGATGTCTGCAGACCTCACATCTGAGCAGCAAATTCAGTGCTGGAATCACAGTCCAACTTCCCTGAGTCCAATTTGGTCAGAACATGGGATATTTTCAAGTGCTTTAGTGTGCTAAAGTCAGGACTCACCTATCATTTCTATGTAGATGTGCTCAGTGTCTTAGGCTTTGTGAAAAGCCTATTTGGAGACTCTCTTATTTTCAGGATTTCAGACATTAGATATTGGGAGAATCGCTGATGGGAACCCAGGGCACCACGACCAGATTAGTAGAACATTGGATCATGGTCGGACACTTTCATTCCTTCTCTCCTACTTAAAAACCTTTCCTGGAATGAGCAACTTAATAAACTCGGGGGGGGAGGGGGAAGGCAATCAGGAAAGTAAAAACTGGAAAGTGGCACTGAAATAAACTCTGATTTATATTTCTTTTGTGACATATTTAAGGGATTTATATTTCCTTTGTGGGATGAGGGAGAAGAAAGTGTGGTGCATTGTGCAAAGTTAATATAAACACTCTGATATCTGTGGACCTGACTCTGCTTTATTTGTGAGTCAAAATCCTCATATCCCTACAGCAGTGACCTGGGGAACCTCAGGCTGGATCTAAGGTTCACGTGGAATCAGTGAGGCAACATAAATACTGTTTAGCCAGCCTTAACAGAACCATCTTCTTCATGAGAAAAGAAGGTTTACACAGCAAGAGCAGCATATGTTGAGCTATAATTAGTTCCTCAACTGTTGGGCATTTTTTTGAAAGAATTGCTACAATCTATAGTGCAGTAGCATACGGAGCATAATGTAATCACACATTATTCTTTAATTTACACAGTTCTCAGTGAGTGTCAGAGCAAACAAGTTGAACATCTGGCAGCAGAAACAAGTACCAATGAACTTGGATCTGTATTTTAATTCGTGCAGCTGTCCTAGCTAGCCAGATTAAAAGCTTTTGTTACTCTTGATGTCTGCAACACATGTGTAAGAGTCTGTGGGAAAAAATTAAGGCTCACATCAGCTGCAAGCTCTTTTTTGTGAAGGAAACTCTTCCTCTCGTAAAATATGTATTCATTCAAGCTAAAAATAGAGCTTTGTAAGTCATGTTCGCATGACCTGTGTACTGAGAATGTGCCTATGACATCAGATTAGTGAGTGTACTAGAAGGACTGACAAAACAGTGATACCTGACTCTGCATTCACAAAAGGGTTTTTTTCCCTTGTGAGCTTTTCTGGTATTTTTCCCAAGGAATGGAAGCATCATATATTTATTTCTATTCCTTGAAAATGCAACATATTTCAACTTGATCCAGGTTATGTGCTTCCGCTGCACCAAAAGCTAACGACCTTGCACATTGTGTGTGTCAGCAAATAATTTGGAGGACAAATATAGTATCATTTATGTGCATTGGACCCTTGCACTGGTTTTGTACAGGAGGACAAGATGATGGAGTAATCATATGAGAATTTTGCTTCTTCCCCAGGCAATGGAGGAATTTGTAGCATGGACCTGAATATACAGACCAGACAAAAGTTAGTTGTTGTGTCTACCAGTGTGATTGGGGACCTGCTGGCAGAACCAAGCAGTACAGAATGGGTTTTACCCAGCTCATTGCCTACTGCAATGATTTTGCAGAGACGTGTAGTTGGACATCTGGGAATCTCATTCTTCATATACTGAAAACTGCTCCAATGTTGTCTCTGAATTTCAAACAAGAGACATGAACAAACCAATATTAGAAGTCTGGCATTTTGAGATTTTATCTCCCTACCGGTACAGAATCGCTTCTAACTTCAGGTTGTTTTGTCCAGCCTGGCTGTAAATGAAACACTTCCCGGGGCTGTAGAGATTTGACTAGAGTGTTCTGATTATATTATTCTTATTTGTGATTTAAATGATTCCTCTTTCTAGAGTTAGCATCCTCCAAAAACTGTCTGCTATCTTGCACTACCTTATTACCAATGTATTATTTGTGCTGCAGTATGCATCAGTGGCTTCAAATCATGAGGCAGGATGCTAGAACTGTAGGGATTATATAGACCCATATAGGCAAAAAATGGGTCCTCAAGTTTGATTTCTAAATCAAGGGAAGTTATAAGTAGCTATATACATAGTTACAGAGACTGTCAGGCAAAACATGTGTGATTGATAGGATTTAAAAAAAAATCTTAATGAAGATCCAGTCAGACTCCCTGCCACTTCTCCTAAAACATGCCTTACTGATACGGGCTTTTATGTTATTCAGACACTACAGTGATTTCCAGGCAAGATGGCGTCTCCAGTAATCAAGCTTTACACCTGAAATGCAAAATGCATGGAATTTTACTTGGGACTGGAGTAGTAACGGACTTGTTTGATAAATGCCTGTCTTGTGCTTGTAGCAGTGCAATTACATATCAAAAAAATGGAAATTTACTTTTTTTTCGGCTACCATTGCTGTGTTAAAGATCCTTCAAAATCAATATGAATTTGTGCTTAGTATGTGCCATTCTGAACTGCATGATACTTATGTTCCTGGGAAGAGGATTTTAATATCAACAGATAGGGAAATTGTCACAAAGGCAAGACTCATGCAGCACGTAGCCTTATTTCAGGAATCTTAGTAACATATGAGAGCTGCTGTATGTAGCTGGGTTGCTATTTGGGTACTAAGCTAAGGACTCTTTAATTAGCAAAAACAGTATTAATTTCCTGTTTCCCATTTACTAACAGACAAGCTAAAGTAAAATGCAATTGCCAAGCACTCATATCATCCTGAAAAAAAACAACTGGAAGTCAACCAGGCCCATGGATGCAAACAATACTGTGTATTTTGGTATGGCCTATGAATTGTCCAGTTGGACCCATGGGAACCCTCTTGGAAGCACTTGGTAACCTGCATTCTCTGTGGGCACAAGGGTGATTGTGTCAACAGCCAAAGCTACACACAGGACTAGAACCAAGGCGGTTTTCCTTGAGAGGTTTTATCACCTCTTGGAGGGACAGCTAACACTATATTTATAGCACAGCTGAGAGCAGGGTTCTAGGCTACTATATTTGAAAACAGGCATTACATGACCTTGCACTATGTTTCCTGCCAATTATGCTTCAAAATGTATTATACACTGCTGTGAAATATGCTCCAAAACAGAAAGAAAGTTAAGACTTTTGAATCAAGCCTATTTATAACTAGCTACTGTGCCACTATGGTTTTTAGGTCTCTCTTGGCTTTGTATTATTTTCCTGTATACCTGAGAATTCATAATTCTGTTTTACCATAGACGTCTTAATTCCCTGTAATGGGAGCAACTCCCCTATGAGGACAGGCTGAGAGAGTTGGGGTTGTTCAGCCTGGAGAAGGCTCCGAGGAAACCTAATAGCAGCCTTCCAGTACCTGAAGGGGGCCTACAGGAGAGATGGGGAGGCACTCTTTATCAGGGAGTGTAGTGAGAGAACAAGGGGTAACGGGTATAAGCTGAAAGAGGGTAGATTTAGACTAGACATTAGGAAGAAGTTTTTCACTGTGAGGGTGGTGAGACACTGGAACAGGTTGCCCAGGGAAGCTGTGGATGCCCCATCCCTGGAGGTGTTCAAGGCCAGGCTGGATGAGGCTTTGAGCAACCTGGTCTAGTGGAGGGTGTCCCTGCCCATGGCAAGGTGGTTGGAACTTGATGATCCTGAAGGTCCTTTCCAACCCTAACCATTCTATGATTCCATGATTCTGTGATAATCATAAACATTTTTGTATCTTGTTACCTGTATGGAGCAGTCAGTTCCTTGTAATTTAAATCAGAATTAGAGAAGATCACTTTGATTTGAATCACTTATCTGAAACCTTAATCCTTAATCTTAATCCTTAACCCTGCCACTCACTAATAGTGTGTTGTTCTTTAGCAGGTTCAAGAATCTACTTAAATTAGTGCAGAAAATTCTGGAAACAGAGAAAAAAGTACGTAATTCTGAGGTAACGCAAATAAATTGCTTTATCAAGTTTATTCTCAAAGTTAAAAACAAACATAAGGAATTATATGCCAAATACGCAGAATCTGAAAGGCAGAAAAAATACTAAGAAAACAAGTCACTTTAACAAAACTAAAACATTTTTAAACAGTCATTTGTTCAGTCTGATATTGTAATTTCTATCTTTTTCTTTTGACAGTCTCTTCTGTGTTAATAGTCTCTGGGACAGACTGCATAGCTGTAAAGAAGGGAATGAGAGAAAGAAAATGGAATGCGAGAGACTGGGATGTGTGGATGTCGTGGGTTAAGCAGAGGAGAGTTAATTTTTTTTTCTTTCTTCCTTCTCTTCATAAATAGTTAGCAAGAAGATATGTTTTGGATTCCTGCTCAGGAGAAAACTGATAAGAAAAGAATGTTTATAGTTATTGCTAGGATACTCTCAAGGACGAATACATTCAGCCTCTTTCCTCTCCACAGACAGAGCAGGGAGGGGGAGAGACAGTCCAGCTTCTAGCTTGGGATTTGCTTTTAGGTCAAGATTGAGAAGCAGACTGACCAATTATTCCATCCCATGCACGTCATACCCAGTATATAGGTGAGGATCCTTCTGGGAGAGCTCTCTCTTTCACTTCCCTTGGGCTCCAGATCATCTCTCTTTGGTTCGCTGTGTTCACTCGACCAAGGCCTTCCCCCACACACACACACACACAGACACTGTTAGCTCTTGCCCAGGACGCTTGTTATCTCCGTTCTGTGAGTTTTGGGTTCCTCCCTCTCCAGGGGGATCATTAACTGGGTTTTTTCCCTGCTTCGGTCAGCTCTCGGCCTGGGACGCTTGGGCTGTTATCTCCGTTCCGTGAGTGCCTCCAGGAGTGGCGCGCCACAGTGGAGAAGCTCTTGTGTGATGCAAGCTTCTTCTTCAAGTGGATGGATAAAAATCAAGACAGAAAGTATTAAAAATTAGCTCAGAAACTATGGACAAAGTGGGACTCATAGATGAGCACAATCTTAAAATGGACATGTGGATGACAAGGGAGGATACACCAGTCAGATTTGGGAATGTGAATGATGCTGCTTTATAAACATAACGATGCACAAAAGACTCTCCTTAAAGACAGTTCCATAGTCTCCGCAGGCATAGGGGAATGGAGAATGTTTTCGGCAGTACATGCTTCACAGTGATACAAACTAATATCTTGAATTAGTAATTTATTAATTTCAGTTCTGATTCATAATCAAGCATATCAGTGGAAGAAGCTAATAACTGTAAGAGATATCCATTTAGATATGTCTGAAACAGAACATTGACCATTCCTTACACAATAAACACATAGAAACAAACAGTATATCACTGTTCTTTTGTAAAATCATGTGCACATGTGCATATATGTGAATATGCATGTGTGTGACCAGGACAAGCAGAGTTTTAAGCATAACTTTATCATATGTTGGAAAAAGAAAAGGTTTGAAGATTGAAAAAATGCTTGAGAACCTCCATTATAAGCAAAGTGATAATTCTCTTAAATCCATTATTCTCACAGTTCTCTTTGAACCATTATTTTAATTCCAGTTATAAGTTGGCATTTCCACTTATTATGTTGACATAATGATCACAGTTTTTATTCTCAGAAAATTCAGTTGTATTGGGAAATCTATTCAGTGCCTTGCTGGGTGACATCTGGGAACCAAATCCCAGCAAAGTGTAGTCCAGGTGTCAATGTGTTGGCTGAACTGCTGGGTTGAAGAATTTGTTTTGGATGAACAACACTGTTGAATAAATGTTTAGCACTGTATTTACACATATGACATATACTTTATTACCTGCAGAACAATTTCATTACTTCTCACAATTTACCATAACCTGCCTATTCAGTGTAAATTAAGAGTGCTGAATGCTTGAAGTAGTACATGCGGTCATAAACATTGAATCACTGGCACAAGTCAAACCCCGGACATTTCAGACATCTTTAGCTGCGTATCTCTTATACTCATTACTTTTGATTAGAGCACTCATCGGCTTTCAAACAACTAACACATCTCTCAGAATGTATTGTTAGTGGCTACAGAGTAAAAAAGAGCTGTATGTGTTGCATTAGTTATTGTGGTCACCAGTTCTAATCAGGAACATGCTTGGCCCTTTCTTCTATAAAAAGCAAAGCTAAGTGCTCTGGCAATTTCTGATGGCTCTGGCTGCCAGGCAGGCCAGGGGCACCAAGAGAACAGCTCCTCAAGTTGCATTTTGAACCTTCCCTTTCTTGTTTTGTCTAGTAAACAAGAAGCACAGAGGTAAGCAAAACAAGTCATAGAAGAGTACATGAGAGTTTTTTCAGGACTTAAAAAAGTTTCTGTCTCAGTTTGATGTGAAAGTTCATGGGACTTACCCAAAACATTTCCACCCTATTAATAGCCCTGGTTTAATATAGGCACAGAGTAAAGGCACTGAAAACTTCCCTACATAAATCTGTTAATGTACTTCAGTTTTGAGCAGGAGAATTGCTTTTCCACTTCTAGAATCTCTTCAGAAGCCAAACTGTATTATGCAAAATTTAGTCTTCTATACATGGTTCAAGGCAGTGCTGGATAAGATATTTCCAAGCTAGTAATGAGAAAGCTAAGATACCGACCAGTTCTCCACCAGGTTAGTGTTGTGGTGTTCACCAGTTCACATGGGTACAGTAGTAATGTGTTTTTCCACAACTTTGGGAGAAAGTGTCCATACGGAGTCAGTTTTTCGAGCCTGGCCTTGGCTTTTGGAGCTGCAGATGGTGCTGCTGAGCTATGAACTCTTCCGAAAATCTGGCTCTTAATGGAATAATCAAATTACTTGAAAAAAATTATCAGGCATCACCCATGGTGCAGCTGCCTCATGACTGATATCACTCTTGATCTCAGTTTGCTAGACACAGTCACTGAAAAATCATTACATTGTCATACTTTATAGTGGAAGTTGCTGGGTTTGGCAGCAGCAAAGAAGATGCTCCGTGGTTTTTAGCACTGGAGTATGCCTTTGAGGTATTTTGAGGTTTTGGCATCTTCTTCTGAATGGAGATGAAATGTTTTGAAATTTGTGAGAGGTTTTAACTCTTATGTTCCCTAATTAGTAACTTTTTACTCTGAATTTTTTTTTTATTCCAAGTGTTCAATTTTGTAAAAGGGGAAATAAGCTCATTAGCTTTCAGCTTCTATTAAAAGACAGTGAGATTCTCATTTATTTCAACATTTGTTTTCAAAGATAGGTGCAAGTTCACCCCCTTAGGCTTTTGTTCCAGCCCTTCTAACAGCTATAGGAAATAAAATGGGTTTTCAGTTTGCATTCACAAATGTAGGCAGGTGATGCTCCTGGGTGGGCACCAGGGCATCTACGGGACAGGGAGGGCAGCCAGAACAGAAGTCCTCAGACACCCACTAAGACCAGGGGTGGAGAGAAGGGAGACCCAAGGAATAAGCCCCAAAATAGGAAGGGTGTGGGGAGGAACTATGTAGTGATGATTTGGCTTTGGGCATGAACCGAATTGTAGGATGATCTGCTAATAGCTTTTTCAGTGATTAACTTTCTGCCTTAACTTTCTGACTACTGCTGGAACTGATAATGGAATATTTTTGCAGTTGTTACAGAGAAGTAAATGATATTGCCAGAAAATGATGCATAGTAAACTTAACATCTGTGAGGCTCTCAGTGACAGATGCTCAAAACGTGTCTCCTGGGGAGATATGATTCCTGTGACCTTGACCTGCAGTAGTCATCTCTTAGAGATGTCCAGTAAAATGCTGTTATTCTTCACAGAAAAGAGATATGTCTGGACCACACTGTAACAACACACAAATACAATTGTGTTACAAAGGGTCTCATACTTGGGGGAGGAACCCAGACTTTGTTTTCATTCCAAGCAGGACCACATTTCATTACCTCAGTTGGAAAATAACTTAATATATAACTAAGAAGATAAATCAAGCCCCTGAATCCAGCCTGTGCTGGAATACTATTAATCCTGGGATTCATCCTGTGTGATAAATCGCTCCAAACCAGTTAACTCATACTGTATTTGAATCTAGGAGAGAAAGGCTCAAGTATACTTTATTTTTTTTCTGCATAAAGCATATTTTCTATAAACAAAAAGAATATAGCTTTCATTTTGCATAATAACAGTATTGATTTTCCACTAAAAATTTAGAAAAAATATGACAATACTTCTTCCATAAATTTCTCTTGCTATCTCACGAGAAAGATATAATCAAGAAATGTGAGAAAGTTAAACAAAGCACTCTTGATTTTGGGTATAAAGCATAAGAAAAAGCTATCAAAACAACAGAGATATAAGCAGCCTTTTTCCTGGTATCCTGCCTAAAAATACACAGAATACTGGGAATACTAAATAAATCAAGGCCAGAAAAATATTTTAAAGCTTTAAAACTAGCATTGGAACAGGATAAAAGAAATTTAAAATTTTGAATTATGTAGTAACAATATAAGAAGGATTTGAAATGTTGTTACATCACTAAATCTGAAATTGTGCCACTATTATCATCTGGGCATCCCAACTAAAAATAACATCTTACTCAGCAAATCAACGTAAGACAGGCTCTGCAAGCAAGATGAAGTACTTGTGAGCTCAGACTAGATTAGTCTGCCTTTACGTAGTCCTTAGATGCTAACACCCTCGCTTGCAGATGTACGATTACCTCCTCAGAGCTGGATGGTTGGAGGGGAGGTGGGTTAGCACCAGCCAGGCCAACTCTGCACCACTCATTCAATGACCCACGAGTGCTACAGGAAACTTTAGTTTGTGACTTTGCTTTGTCTTCATGCTCCTTTATAATATAAAAGTTCATACAACACTCATGGACCTCTATTGGATGTGGAGGGCTCAGCTATACGACCCTTTGAAAGGCTGCAGAGACATATCACATTGTTTTAAAACCTAACACATTGCAGTGGAAAGGAACAACAGGAAAACAAAGGCCAGTTTCCCTGTTGCTGTTTGGAAGGTGTGGCATAGATGCATAAAAACTAGCTGTCGGTGGTTAATTCAGGCATTCACATTGCAAACTGATCTGGTTTCCTACATGCTCTGTCCAAAAAGTGAGACGTCACCCGGTGTGCACACAAAAGAAGGTGCCCCAACTTTGAAACGTAAACCCTTTCCCTTGTTTTCTCCTAGGGACCTGCATAAAGGTTGTTGAGTCTTTATTGGCCCCTAAGCTCCCATCATGTTTGTTTAATAGAAGATGATTGAGCCGTCATAAAGAACCTCTTTAGGGAAATCACAGAAAGAAAATTCCCAAGGACTGGGAATCTGTTCAGTACTAAAAGTTAGCTCCTTCCTACCACAGACCTTCATATGAATTTTTCTACAGGGTGGGAGGACACATTTGAAATGGCAACTTCTCAGTGATGTGGCTGTTTATTTTAAGGCTGCACTAGTCATAGGAGAGGCTTGACTGAGGAAGAAACAAGGAGGTGGAAACAGCCATCATATCCAAACCTACTTATTGCAGTGACATTTCTAAGAGGCAGTAATTAGGAAAAGACAAATTTCAGAGAAAATCTTATGTTTATTTATATAGTACATTCAAGAATCAGCTATAAGCTGATAGGATAGTCATTAAATAATATATTCATAGAAACATAGAATCATAGAATGGTTTGGTTGGGAGGGACCTTAAAGATCGAGTTCCAACCCACCTGCCATGGGCAGGGACACCCCCCAATAGACCAGGTTGCTCAAAGCCTCATCCAGCCTGGCCTTGAACACCTCCAGGGATGGGGCATCCACAGCTTCTCTGGGCAACCTGTGCCAGTGCCTAACCATCCTTACAGGGAAAAATTTCTTCCTTCCTCATATCTAATTCTGCTTTCATGGGCCTGTCACACTAGAGCAGGGATAAACACTATTTACAGTATATTTAGGGTTTTTTAATTCTATAATCTTTAAATAGGAAAATACCTCCAAATAAAAGTGGTATAAATAACTTCCAAGAAAGAATCTTTTAAAGAAGATAATTATTGCAAGACCAGATCAGAAATTATTTTCTGCAAAACAGAACAATTAGTGGAGTTACCAAATTAAGCCCTCTGGTTGAGTAATCAGTTCTGTTCATATTCTCTGGCTAACATCAATTCACAGAATTTAATGCAATATTTCTTTAGAACACAATTCTGGTTGCTCCAGTTTTTTGATTGTTTCACGGTCAAGAGTAACAGAAAATAGGTTCACTGTAATTGATTGTTCTTCTGAAAGGAGAAAACATTGCATTTATTAGGCATAAAAGCATTTAAATTATTGGTTTCTCAATGACAGCACTTATCCTGTTTCCTAAAGCATTTCAATCTTTGTAAGAGATCACAGGAAAAATCTGGACCTTTATGCAGTGATGCTGCTAAGCCACAGCAAGCATGAAAGATGGAACCAGAAAATCAAGCAACTCTGCAAGCACAGACTTCTTGTTCCCACATGAAGCTCATTAGAGCACACATTGAAATCTGCTTGCCCAGTACCAATTTTACTACTGAAACCTAACCTGATAAGAGACATGAAATGAAGGTGATAAGCAGAAGAAGAAAGAAACACCACAATCTCTATTTCAAATCATGTCACAAGTGGCCAAATTCTGGAATTTCTGTTCTCTGTGACCATTTAGCTCTTCAGCGTTTCCTTTTGACAGAAATTGAAATAAAAGTCAAAACTTCCCATGAGGCAAAATTTCTAGAAAAGTTCACTTCAGAAATATTAGATGTTATCTGGATTTCCATTTCAATATATCCAAAAGACTCTTCACTACAGCTTTCTGTGGCAAATCATAATACGAAGTCAACATGATAAAGGCAGAACAAAGCACTTCAGCTTTATCACAACACACTATTAAGAAGCTCCTCACAGCAGCTACAAGAACTGACAGTTCCTGCAGCAGCATAACGTAACCTGATCGTTGCTTTTCAAAGAGAAAGATTTTCAGTCTTTAATAAATAGTCTATTCATACACCAAGATTCTCATTCTCAGAAACTTCAAGACCTTTAAGAGTATTTTTAGAAGTGTGTATTATTATCCACAGAAGAATAATTTGTCTTCCTGTGTTTGCAGTTAGTTTTCCTTGATACTCAATTTTTTTCTTTTTTTCTCAAAAAGCATCGCATTACAGGAGCTGCTTTCCCCTGGTCCCACAGAGCCCCACAGCACAGCAGGCAGAGGCAGCCAACAGACACTGCAGTTCATGCAGCGGTTTCTGGCCTCTGCTTCCAGATCCGGTACATCTTCTGAGAACTTCTACTGAGACTGTCAAAGGACTCCTGGGAACCTCTGAGGAACAACAGGGTGCCTGCTGCTGCCAGGAAGGGTCGGTTGTGGGAGGCTGAGGCCACTCACAAGCTCTTGTAGCAAGAGGGGCCAGGAGCCTGTGCAGCATTGACGTGACAAGGGAGAGAGTGGCTGGATCCTCTCTGAGACCTGCAGCTCCAGAAGCCCCAATGCCAGCTGCACCAAGGGAGGGGCCAGCATCACCTCTGCTTGTTGGGTTGGGAAATGAAGACTGCCACAATGGGAGCTGCTGAGTTGGCCAACCAGCTCTGTCCAGCCAGAGGCCAGCTGTCTGGAAAGCAGCTTTGGAGAGAAAGCCCTGGAGGTCCTGGTGGAGAACAAGTTGACCATGAGCCAGAAACGAGTTATTGCAACAAAGGCCACCAGCCTCCCAGGCTGTGTCAGGCAGAGCGTTGCCGGCAGGTTGAGGGAGGTGATCCTCAGCACTGGAGAGACATGTCCAGAGTGCTGAGTCGAGGACTGGGCTCCCCGGTACATGAGAGACAGGGATGTACAGGAGTGAGTCTAGTGAAGGGCCATGAAGGCAAATAAGAGCTTGAAGCATCTGCCATACAAGGAGAAACTGAGAAACAAGGTCTGTTCAGCCTGGAGAGGCAAATGCTCAGGGGGATCTTAGCAATGGATATCAATACCTGATGGTGGGAGTAATGAAGACAGAGCCTGACTCTTCCCAGTGTGTGGGAAAAGAGTGTTCAGTGAAGTGGGAATAGCAACAGCAAAGCAGTGACAAGAAACAGCAACAGAAACAGACATCAGAGGCAGTAAAAGGAGCAGCAAGAGGACAGCAGGCACAACAAACAGTTTTTTGAACAAGATAGTGAGCTGACTAGGAGCTAGGTAACGAGCATCCAGTGCAACATAAACAGGAAAGAAGAGTTGTGGCTTTATCTACATCAGTAAATCTCAGTTGGAGGAGTATCCATTTGAGGACTGTTACCACCATTTTTTTAAGAATGTCAGTGCTTTCCACTTTTAGCTCTATCAGCTGTTTTTCCAAGGTGATATAACTCTGCTTTCCTTCCCCCAGATAAAGGGGGACCTTTATCTTCCTTAAGACCTTTCTTTACAAACACTAGCTACGTGTGAGTGCTGTTCCTTCTGAAGAACCCAGAAGGTGTAATTTAGTGTCTGGAATGGAGCATGAGTTACAGTTATTTTAACTTTTTTTTTTTAGTGGAAATTCAAATAAAACTTAGGGTTTTTTTACTATTTAAACGTATGTGACAGAAAGGTTAGGCTAGACTCAGATGGACTAGAGCTTCTAGAAAGGAAATTGCACAAAACAGCAGCTTCACTCTGTATAGCATCTTTCATGCAAAACCAAGCAGAAATATCTTCAAAAACAAGAGAGAATGATATCTTTCTCTTAAGGAAACCAAGCAAAATCGTAGTAAAAATGCAAAACTAAACAAGGAAAGAATTGCAATATTCAGAACAAATTATGAACAGGAAGAAACAAGAAATCCTGCTAAGTTTGTTCAAAACAAGCAAAAAGCAAAAAACACATTTAGACAGTCATAGCACCAATATTTCACTTTAGTTTACTTAGCAAAATGAGACCTCAGCCTCCAGACTTTTTTCTCACATAGTATTTGAAATTCAAGTTGCCTTATGGCAAAATAGATTGGGTAAAAGAAAACTACTAAGGATAAAACATAACTTGGTTATCTCAAGAAAATGTAGTGTTGCCAACCTCCTGTGACACCAAAAAGGTGGTTCTTATTTAGGCTTGCTGAGTATAAACTTAGCACATGAATGAGAACACTTAGAACAAAACATAACTTTAAAGCCATTCTCACGAGTAAAGTCCTGTCTAATCATTGTTCAATATTTGAGACTGGAAACTTTGGTAATCACAAGTCACAAAAGGGCTGTAGATCAAACTTACTTCTAATAACTGGGGCTTTTCTAATCACTCTTCCCACCGTTCTGCTTTCCAGGCTTAGACCTTTCTTTCTGCTAGTCTTAGGGGAAAAAAAAACACTTTTGCATGTTAGAATCCCTGATTCATTTTCGTAGATGTTCTGCTGTCAAGAACATACTGGATTTTTTCCTTCCACTCAAGAAGGAAAAAATGTGAGACTTGTTTCCCAGCTTTCATCCTTCTGAAACCAGTTACTACCATGTCTCTGCTGATTTTCCCATACAGTGGAGCATCAGGGTTTAGCTTTGATATTGTTTCTACTAAGCTTAGCTGTAAAGGTTTTGGGGCTTAATAATGCAGAATCAGGCTCTTGATCCTATACCTGCCGACACCGGCACAGCAGAGAAGCTGAAAAGTCCTTGACTGTCCTGGCAGCAACTATAAACATCAGTATGAGATCAGCCTTCTTCTCAGCACAAATCCAAAACACAGCCTCTTACTAGCTACTAAGAAGAAAGTTAACTCCATCCCAGCCTAAGCCAAGACAATCTTGTTTGCCATTCAGAATTAAATTCCCTTTGCAAAATCACACTGAAATGCAAAGTGCCAGCAGAGTGCAGCCTACCACAGTACTTTTTGAGTTATGAATCTCAGGTGGTGAAAAAAAAAAGGATTTGTACGTGTTCTTTGTGCTGTGAATATACAGGAGTCTTAATTTTGGAAAAAGATATATTGGACATAGGATCTATTACCATTTTTAGAATCAAAACAACTTCAACAACCATCAAGTTCATCTGCAATGACAATATTTCTTGCCGGTTTTCAAGAGAGGCCATGAACAAGTGCTCTGAACTTTAAAAGCAATCATGACAAATCACTTAAAGCAGAGATGCCAAGTGCTTTGACATCCAGGCCACATGGTGTTTACAAATAGAGACTGAACCAGAGTGGAATTGCTCCCTTGGGTTATATGGTCTTTGTTTCCACGACCTACTGTGATCCTCTTCTTCAAGTGTACCGTACATTTCCTTTCTATGTGAAAAACTACTATTTCCAGTTCATAGAATGATTTTAAAGGTCACTATCAAAGTGTGTACTAAAATTCACAGGCTTAGTCAGATACTCTTGAAATTTTCTATGCCCTATGGAATAAGGTTAATGATACTGAAAATGAGTCATTTGAACAATTTACTTCCAAAGAACGTGCTCTCCACCTGTTCCCAAAGCAGGCCAGTGTAAGTTCAACCAGTTGTCCCGTCTTTTTACCTTTATGTGGAGCTTGAAAAATGGCCCAGATCAAAAGTGCTCCATATTTTTCAGGAAATAGAATGTACAAAACCTGTTAACCAGCATCTAACATTTTCTTAACAAACGCCACACTTGTGTTTGGAAGAACTGTAACAAACAGGCCTGATACTTGTCTAGTTTCCTCCAGAGGAATATTTGTACATTTTGCAGTCTCTTCACCTCCCATGGGTACTTTTAACCCAGGCACTTAAAAGGCCATGGAGCAGACCACTCTGCCCTAAAGCCACCTAGCTATCATTAGTACTGAAAAAAGTCAGTACTGAAATAAAGCAAATCCCCTCCTCCAGGTTGTACACAGATTTCTACCCTTTAACCCCAAATATGGGAGGGAGAGCAGGGAGCACTGGTAAGACACCTCATCTTGAAGGACTTTCAGCACCAGTTACCTCCTATCTAAAGTCTGTATCTGTAAAGATACAGGAAAGATTTCTCCAGCTAAATAAACTACTGTTCATCTGTTGAGCCACAGTCATAAATCACGTTTATATTCTCGATTTTGGGAAAACAAGTTAATACATATTGATGAAGCAGACTGTAGCTATTCCACATTATCTCACATTTGCAAGGAGGTAAGAGCACACGTGCAGTCAGATATTTCTACTCTGTGATGCAAAATGACATATTAAATCACAAAAGCCATGAGTCGCAGCTAAGGCAATCTTCTCCAAGTTAACACTCCCAATTTTCTACAGCCGCCTGGGAAAATTCAATGCAACCACACTACATATAGATTATTCCCCATGACTCCAGTGGCTCTGTAACTCAAGAGCTTTAGCAAGTATCTGAACACTCTACTATCCAAATCACAAAGCTGGCTTGCCTCTACATTCAGCTACTTTTCCAGATAATTTGTGAACATTTAATACTCAAAAAATGAACTAAGAAGTTTCTGCGAGACAAAGTTTCTAGCTATCAACATTACAATGATCAGTGGGCCAGTTCTCCTCAAAATTTAGTTTTTCCATATGTCTTTTTACTCCTGTTTTTACCCCAGTTATTTTATGTGGGAAACACCAGATGGTTATTCTGTGATCAAATGAAAGATAGCTCTTCATCTAGGATGTAACAAATAAAGCAACAGAACTGAGTTTAGGTACAGGCCATGTGGTAATACCTGTCAACAACCTGCCTAAATCCCAGTCACACGAAACACCTCCCAAAGATCTTAGGAAATTCAGGAGGCCAAGATTATGTCTTCTGAGTTACTATATCTCTCTATTTGCTATCTATGGAGCATCTAAGACGGATAACCAAGACAGTATATTGCTTAATGAGAAGCTATCACTTAAAAAATTACATATAAATCATTAAAACAAAAAATGTAACAGTAAGGAGTAACCAGAAAGGTATCTGTTTTATATCTTATTGGTTCTTGTTACATTCTGTAAAGACAAGACTTGTGCTGGACAGAAGCCCTTCCCTGACCTTTTCCCAAAATAGTGATGTTTTCACGGAGAGGCAATGGCAGTTATTTTCTCTTACATGAGAATCCATTATATCATACCATAGACTATTATTCTTCCTAAGTGAAGCTGGAATGAAATCAGAGGGAAAGAAATCTCATCCACTTGAAGGGGGCTTGACAGAGTAAAACCCTGTGTATGATAAAAATAAACATGTACTGAGTGGTAGGAACACCATGTCTGTCTTCAGCTTCACATTTAGCTGCAGGTTATGAGCAGTGAAAAATCTGATGATTCAGCCAGAACTGATGTACAAAATGGGTCAGAGAGAAATGGGTCAGAGCTAACATTTATAAGATTTTACGTCTCTAACACCAATACAAAGAAGACATTTCACCTTGCCAGTCCACTTGGTGCCAAAGACCAATGATGTTTTGTTTAGAGGTATGGGCATGCTATTAATTTTTGCTGAGCTACATCCCAGGCACAGGAGTTTTGCTGTTGACCACAGGGCCCCCAGAAGATAACCTGCCAATATGGCTCACTTCAGTCCCTGCACTCTTCCCACAAATTTCCCTTTGAGAGAGATGTTCAAAACGAGCACTGTGGTTTCTACCTGACACACTGATTCTAAGAACTACAAGACTTCTATATGCATCTTTTTTCCCTGAGGAACAGTGAAATGCTTCCACACATGCACAAACTGTGTTTTTAATACAAGTGTACAAGTTTTATTTAACAGCTATGTAGACTGATTGATCCACAACTTTGTACAGCACGTTTCAGAACTGGCAACTGGGCTCAAAGTGAGTCAAACTGCACTAAATGAAAGAGGCAAAGACTAACTGGAAAGTTGCCCCAAAAGATCAAAAGTTGGCACTTGATTCTGACTTTAAAAAAAACACATACTGCACATTTGCCCATTGTTTCTAGTCTCTTTTAATAGAAGACGAGAAAATTCTGACTGGTTATCCTTTTGCTCCCCCAACAGCATTGCCTCTGGACAAGGAAGACATCAATATGGTAATTTCACAGTGGTCATTCAAGTTGTTACATAATGCAAGACATGCATGTTCATGAAGCATAGAATCAACAAAATAAAAACACAGAATGTGAAATGAGGTTCTGGAAAATAACAGTATTTGTGCTTCAAACTGACTCATCAAATTAATGGTATTCTAAAAGTGGAATGTATATACCAGAATTGACGAGGGAATTTACGAAGACTGCTTTTTGTCAAAAAATACCTCTTCATTTTAGCCATGAATTTAATAGAAAAACTGATGGAAATAAAATTATATTGTGCTTCTGTTGCCTAACCATTTCATAATTGTCACAGTGACCTGCTTTCCATATGAAGAATGCTGCTTTTAAGTCAAGTTATTCTCTTTATAAAATCTGGTACATTCTAAGCTAAAAAAGTTAACATTTTAGAATAAGTGTTAAATTCAAAGCAAAAGTTTCTACTATCAAAAACTGACTACATTTTAAAACATAACTCATGAAAACATTGAGAATTTTAAAGATAGTTTCAGATAGACTCAATGCTTTCAAAATTTTCTGTGAGGTATGAAAGTAATTTCCTCCCCTTTCTTAAAACGTAACCTCTTTCATATCATCCATCCTGCATTCCTACAACTACTCTGTTAACTGCAAGACCTTGATTTTCTTTCATGGTACTTTTTGTAACAGATGATTTGAAACTGTGCACTTAATGGAGGTGGTTTGTTTTCACTTACATTTCTGTAAAGGTTTGGTTTCTGAGGAGACATTTTATTTGCTACTACAAACAAGATCAAAATCTGACTTCCTTCCAAAGCAAGCTGTAACAAGTTGCATCGAAGTGGTTTTATCAAACATTTTCTAAATCGCAGTAACTAATTTGAAGCTGCTTTAACATTGTTATGGTATCTGAAATTAGAGCAGTTGGCTGTAGTCTGCACCAAGGTAGTGAAAAACTCAGTCTTTTCGGTCTGCTAAGGTTCTTATTAACAAGCATCATGTCTTATTTTACATTGTCTGAAGTTTCACATTTTAACTTAAGTTCAAGACAACTTAAGCATTTTCCAATGTTAGACTGGTCAGTGGTCAATGAGTTGAAACTGGTTTAAAACAAAGTTGGTCCAAACCCTTAAAACAGGTCTCCTTAAGCTTTGTATAAATCAACTTGGAATAATCCAGATTTTTTGGTTTAGACAAACTTTAGTTCTGCCTTGGCACATGAACTGTAAAAAGCATTGGATTCAGGTGCCATGCCACTGATACTTCTTTTTTTCATATAGTGAAATTACTGATTAAACTGACAAGAGAAACTCAGTTCTGGCTTCCGAGTTTTCTTACAAAACTTGTTTGGGGAGGGAGTTTTGCTATTCTTCAGACAAGAAGAGAAGATGTTCTACCCACTTTCCAGACAGAGCAATATAATATTATTGTAAACCTATTGACTTTAATGCTCTGATTTATAAGTCCTGTGTCTGAGAAGAAAACTGGCCAAGAAAACTACTGGGGGCATAGCACACAGTCGTTATTGTTTTAAGATTTTATACCATGCAAAGTGATTTCTTTATGCCTTGAAACTGCAAACAGCCTGTTTATTCAAATCTCATTTCAAAAAAACCTTTTAGATGGGTTATTGTAGAACAACCAGCTCTCAGAAACACAGCATGAAGCAGCACGCAACTGCATCCCCTCCTGGGAATCCTGTATTCTGCAAGGCCAAAATGATGCTTTTCCATTTTCAGAATACTTTGTCAACATTTTTGGGGATTGGCCCCAAGCTGGTAGATTATTTTCACTTTCTATAACAGACATTCTGAAAGATAACTAGAAAATTTGGAGGGAAATGTAATATAGAGATGGGTCATGAGAAGCAAAAAATATATTTCTATCTAATGAGTCACCCAGTTGTTCAAGCTATACTTTTAGGCTTTTACCAAAATGAAGGTGTCCCTAAGTATGTTTTCGGGCAATGACATTTTAATGATAAAGTAATAAATTAGTAGTAAGGATATAGAATGAATTTGTGTAATAATTGAATAATTACTGTTAAAATGTTTACTATTGTCTAGTATCTCTACTGCATAATTCATCAGAAACAAAAGAAATATGCAATGCAGGCACATGACAGGAAAGTCAGTGGTCTGTCCATGGAGATTTAATACAAAAGTACATGCAATAAATCTGACTTTCAAATGCAAAAAGGAACATTTTCGACTTCCACCTTAAAAACCTTCTGAAAGACAAACATATTTTCTAATCTCTTAGCTAATGAAGAAAAAGGGCATCAGCAAAGGCCCATCACCCAGTTTTTGCTTTCTGTTATGAAGACTGACCCTTTCTCTAGTTTTTAAAAGAAAAATATGTGGGCACTTGTTTCCAGAGAAGGTCTTGGCCCGCAGTTCTCAGGCAGACGGAGGCTCTCGGGCTGAGCACAGCTGACTGCTCACTCTTGCCTTCCCAGTTGTTCCTGGTTTGCGCTCAGTGTCTCTCCCTGGTAGGACAGGGACTGGGGTTGCTTCGTGCACCGGATACCACAGAATCACAGAATCACATAATGTTAGGGATTGGAAGGGACCTCAAAAGATCATCTAGTCCAATCCTCCTGCCGGAGCAGGAAAACCTAGATCAGATCGCAAAGGAATGCATCCAGGCGGGCTTTGAGTGTCTCCAGAGAAGGAGACTCCACAACCTCTCTGGGCAGCCTGTTCCAGTGCTCTGTCACCCTCACTGTAAAGAAGTTTTTTCTCATATTCAAATGGAACCTCCTATGTTCCAGCTTGAACCCATTGCCCCTTGTCCTATCACTGGATGTCACAGAGAAGAGCCTGGCTCCATCCTCCTGACACTCACTCTTCACATATTTATAAACATTAATAAGGTCACCCCTCAGTCTCCTCTTTTCCTAGATAAAGAGACCCAGCTCCCTCAGCCTTTCCTCATAAGGGAGATGCTCCATTCCCTTCATCATCTTCGTGGTTCTGCACTGGAGTCTCTCCAGCAGTTCCCTGTCCCTCTTGAACTGAGGGGCCCAGAACTGGACACAATATTCCAGATGCGGTCTCACCAGGGCAGAGTAGAGGGGAAGGAGAACCTCTCTCGACCTACTGACCACCCCCCTTCTGATACACCCCAGGATGCCATTGGCCTTCTTGGCCACGAGGGCACAGTGCTGGCTCATGGTCATCCTGCTGTCCACCAGGACTCCCAGGTCCCTCTCCCCTACACTACTCTCCAACAGCTCAGTACCCAGTTTACACTGGAACCTGGAGTTGTTCTTGCCCAGATGCAAGACTCTACACTTGCTCTTGTTAAATTGCATTAAATTTTTCCCTGCTCAAATCTCCAGCCTTTCTAGGTCTCGCTGGATGGAAGCACAGCCTTCTGGCGTGTCAGCCACCCCTCCCAGTTGGTATCATCAGCAGACTTGCTGAGGGTGCACTCTATTCCTTCATCCAAGTCGTTGATGAATATATTGAATAGCACAGGTCTCAATACAGAACCCTGGGGGACTCCACTAGATACAGGCCTCCAACTAGACTCCATCCCACTCACCACAACTCTCTGGCTTCTTTTCTCCAGCCAGTTCACAATCCATCTCACTACCCGATCATCCAGATCACACTTCCTCAGTTTAGCCGCAAAGATACTGTGGGAGACGGTCCCGCCCTAAGCTTTTCCCTATGTTAAAAGCAGTGCAGTGCAATGGAAGTGGGTTGGAAGCAAGGACACAATGTTCACAACAGATGCACACTGGGAGGTTCACCTTCAGGCTAGAGCTAGTCTGGTGCTGGCAATTTAGCACTCCTTAGCAGGCAGAGTGCATTGGATGAGATCTTGGAGCATATCTCCCAGTTTAAGTTTCTCCACAAAGAGTTGAGTCTCTGTGCCATGAGACCAAACCACAACATAAACTGAAGCACAACAAGTTCATTAAGACTGGGATTCCCTTCTGAAGTGCACTCCTAACCCAAATTAAGAAGGAATAGATGCACTCAAAGTTGCCTCACTCTCCTGCACTAGAGAGAGACTCAGTGCTGAGTATAGCATTACTAATTCAAAGACAGAAAGTCCAGCAGCATGAAATTAGTTGTACATGGGGATCAGAAATCTGATAACAATCAGCTCACAGAAGTTTACCAAAAACAAGTTGCCTTTGGCCTTAAGACAGATACGCACTAGTTAAAATGACTCAATGTATTTTATTAGGCTACCACACCAGCCCATCACAGTGATTGCTTGTGACCCTACCTGCTGCAAACCATGGTTATACTCCATAGGGTAGGCACAGTCCATTTGGCAGAAACAAGATGATCTCAACAAAATAATTCAGCTCACTAGTTATCAAAAGTTTTTAGTGTTCAACACCACCACCATGCAGCTAGTGAATGAAACAATTTGCTGACTGTGTCCTACTTTTTTCTCTTTCCTGCATTACCTCTACTTTGGAAGCTAGTTTCCAAGCAGTGTTCACCAGTAAAGGCCATCACTTGCTATTACCATTTAGAAACTAAATCCTTCTCTGACAACTCAGCCTGCTGGAAAAAGCCAGCTTTTACTTTCCTACTGTACCACCAAATGAACTAAATTAACTTCCCAAAAGAATGCAGGGCTCACTCTCCTGCATATTTCAGCTGCTGGCTGTCAACTAGGACTTGCAAGTGCTCAATTAAAAGGTGTCAGCTAATTTTGGCTTCTCAGGAACCTTAAAACAGAAATCTTTTTTAAAGGGTATACAGTGAGCCCTCTCTAAACATAAACATAGAAAGCTGAATACTCCAGCTACAACATCAGAGTATAGAGGGTGAAGGAGGACAGAACTTTTTTGCCCTGCAAAAGAGCCTGTGGCAGATATCTTTGACCTAGCACAGCTCTGCCAGAAGGACTGGTCAGCAAAGATCCAGCTACAGGTTTGCTGTGCTCAGGGAGAGCTTACCATTAATACTGGCTCTTGACACGTGGGTTTAGCTCAATTGCAATATTAGGCTATCGCTGCATGACTGTGGCCATACTACACCCACTCTGCACCAGCTCGTACTAAGCCAGCTTGGGTGCCTCCACACCCTGCTCTTCCATCCTGCCAGCCCCAGGGTGAGCCTGCACCAAGCTCTGACTGCTCCCAACGAAGGAGATATACTCCAGCCATTCCCAGTTCAAGAAGCACAAAGCCAGCTCAGCTCCTGACAAGGTTTACATTCAGCTTGACTGCAAAGACTGCAAGTGGTCCTCTGCTGAGCTACAGCCCACTTGGGCTGTGTCTCTCACACACTCATCAGTCAGCAAAAGACAGACAATCATCCACTTCTGCTTTGAGATGACAGAGAGAGAGCACCGACTCACTTTGTTGCAGTGTAGCCCTATATGCTGTCACCAGCTTGACTTTGACCATAGGCCCTCAGGAACTGCTCTTGGCCTTTGGTGCAAGATCTTGCATCAGCTGTGCTCACATGAAGCCAAAACTTTCCAGCTGCCCACTAACACCCCTTTTCACTCCCAAACCTAGCAATATGTGCTAGATGCATACACATGTAAATGCAGTCATTAAGGGCCTACTCCCACCAAAACTAACAGAAGTTAACTTAATTTACACCAGTGGAGGCTGTACCCAGTTCCTTATCAGAAAAACAGAAGGAACGAACACAAAAGAGACACAATACACTTGCTAATGTACCCAGTACTGGCAGTAATACTGAAGCACAATCCATGTGCTACCACTTAGAGCTAGACAATCACTACATGCTGAGAACCCCAAAACTCAACATAGCATTACAGCCCTCATTAGCAGCAATGAGATTTTATGCACACTCCCTGCGAGTCCCGTTTGACATAAATATCAAGACAATATGCTCATGCATGTAGCCATTAATGCAGTTAAAATGCTTTGGAATGAGATCTTGATAACAGGTTTAGTATTTTAAATTAGCTTAGAGGAAACACCAGCCGGTAAAGCCAAGGCGTTATTGCAGGATTTTTATTTTAAATAAAGTTCCTTTTTGCCAGTCTACTCAAGGCTACAAATTTGCTATGCACTGGTCTCCAGTACTCTTGTTCACGCAGCAGTCAATTGACCTTCTGTTGGTGTTAAAAATAGAGTTAGAGATAAATGAAAAGACCCCATATCAGGGGGAAGCTTGTAGTCTTCAGGGCATTGAGACACACAGCAATAGTAAAGCTGACGTCAGAGAGCCAGGCTGATGGCTGAAGCAACTAAGAACAGAGCCAGCACTCAGTAACACTGAACTACAGTTCACAGCGTCTCTCCGAGTTTTCCCTGTATCCATCCACCTTCATTTACTGAGCTAGTTCAACCGCCTGTAGGAATCCACCCTCAGAATGATCACATCCAGATGATATGTAGGCATGTTTGTGTGTATGGAAGTACATACATGTATGGTACGGGTATCCTAAAGGAAAAAAAAAATTGTGCTGCTTTACTGTTTGGTTTCAAAAGAACTTACTAATTTGAGCGTTACCATACTCTGCATACTGGTATTGTCTTAATTTTTGCAAAATGATGTGAATAACCATAGCTTATGTGCATAAACACAGCCATTTGCTGATACAATAAACTAGCTATATCAGTAATATAAAATAACGTAAGTTTTAAAAATAAAAATCTAGCCGTGGGAATCTATACAGTAATTATTTTTAAAAAAGCAAACTGCTACCCCAAAGACTATTAACAATATTTTAAAATTTAAACACGAACACCTTGTAAATTGCTAAAATTTTCTTGGTTTGATTCTTACAAATGAACAAATATAGTGACTGAGGAAATGGGATATTAAACTTCTTGTGGACACAAAGAAAAAGCCTGGACTGATATTCTCCATGCCTCCTGCTGCAGCTGGATGACTATGTAGCAATGACTACCACAGCTGTGGGAACTGGGAATGCCCACCTTGGTCTGTAATGCAGCTAGCAAGTGAAAGATCTGGTTTCTGGTGCCTGTGACCAGATCCTTTACAATTAAGCACTTCATAGATAAAATGTTTAAGCGGTCAAGGTAAAGAGGACTGAGCTCAGCATTCACATCCGTAGTTGAATACATTAATCACTTCCTACAGAGGAATACAAGAGTCACGGCCAACTTCAGCAGAGAGGATGACAAGTATTTGCTCATAGCCTAGCCTGCAGCATTTTGCTTGAGATTATCTCCTTAATGCATGGCAGAAGGATGATCTTTCACTCAAGGCTTTGAATTCAGATCAGGGTGAGTGCTCTCAATGATGTAAAAGACAGACACCACCAACTGTCAAAAGTGTCCTGTGTAAGGAGCAGCCTTAGTGCATCAAGTCATTCAGGGGTCTTACCCGCTCATAGAGACCTACCTCAGGGCAGGGAGATTCTGCAGCTATGCGTGATCAGAGCTGCCCAGGCTAAGAGGTTCATGTTTCTACAGGCTACCAGGGACTAGACTGGAAAAATTAGGTGTTCTTCTTCACTGGCTCAAGATAAATGCCAGTTCAGGTGTCTAGTTCAGAGGCAGGAATCAAAAAAACCTGATATTTAAAGTCAGGTGAGACAAACTGTAGTAGTAATGTTGGACTTAAGTTTACCCCAATTATTATATTAAATGGTGAAGTTCTCTGTTGAATTAAGTCCTTGGAAGAGAAAGCTAGCTGCATCCTGTGCTGATTTGCAACATGGAAATTAGTGGGTCTAGACTGGCTGAGAACTAGTCTTACCATTAATATTCTTTGTGCTAATTCTCATTTTTAATACAATCAGACCTATTGCTGTTGCTGACTAAGACGTCTTTAGTTGTGGTATTACAAACTTTGCAAAGATGCAAGTAGAAATGTCATAAAATACAGGCAAATACTTTTAGCAACTTCTGCAAAAGCAGACACAAAACAAGGAAAGAGAAATGCAATCCTGATAATATGTGTGCATATGTGGGACGGAACGTTTAGGTTTCTGTGGTTTTAAAATATTACAGAAGAGTTCTGAGCTGCTATTGCAATCTGACAAAAGCAAGGTAAGATCCAAGACAAGTGAGAAAAGATTCAAGCAGATCAGCATAAAAATAATTTATTCTGCAAATGCTGGAAATGGATAGGTAAGATGGAAATGCTTTTTCATTTCCAAAATATATAGCAAAGAAAAGCCAAAGTTCACTTTCCTAATACAGGCCTGCTTCAATGAAGACGTGACATGGAGCAATAATGGCAGAAGTAGTTTGGTTGGTGCTTCACAGAGTACACGGCAGCTCATCACACTCATCTAACCTTAAAGGATTTAAGATCATAGTAAGGAATTTCTAGCACTTCCAACAAAAAGTACACAAATAACAACATCTGACAAAATATAACTTCATTGTTTGCTTATTGTTGCAACTGCATGTGTCTAAAAACTAGAGACTGCTGTGATGGGCATGTTCAAAAGACTGATACATCAAACTTCAAAAGAGTTACTGGGCTAACCCTGATTAAAATAACATTGCTATACACTATCATGAAGCTGAAGCCACACGGTGCTAGTGGCTATGGTCCTTCATGTTCTTAGTTAACCAGGAGGAGGTAATGAAGCCTGAGAGCTCTCTGACAAGGGAAGCTGGACCTGAAATAGTTCTTTTAGCTCTCCCCTCCCCTTGCCCTCAAATCTGAGATCTCTTTTCATACAAGTTTTCAGTCTCTGGACAGTTCTGAGTCCTTTGCCTCTGGTCCTGAACTGCAGGCTGGGTGATGCTAAGGCAGGGTTATTTTCCAGGCTGTAGCAGGTACCTTATTGTGTCACTTGATTGCTTTTCTTTCTTTAGTAACTGAATCTTCTTGTCTTAAAGCAAAAACAATCTTGCCAGCTCTTAACCAGCAGGTGACCATCAGCAAGTTGTTTGTATTTCTCAGGCCTCTCTATTCAACCCGTGCCCATACTTCCGAGGTCTTCACTGTTATCCCATGTTTCAACTTTACATGATAACAGGAGACATCTGGTACCAAGTTGCAGATCACACAGCAAGCTCTCACAGCAAGCTGGTAACGAGCCCAGACTGAGGCTTATGTAGTTAGCATAAGGCACAGCATAACGCATGTGTCCTGCTACCAGCAACAACGTTATTTGTCCTGGGACCCTGTGTACAAAAATGGTTACACATTGGTTACCAGTTAAGCTATATTAGTGTGTTTATGTCTGAGTTAAAAGCAAGCTAATACTAATTAAATCCTTCTTAGCCTATTTCTACTGTACAGGTACAAAATGCCTGTTCAACCAACTGACAGCCAGCAGGTCTGATCCTGCTGCTTTCTGTGGACTCCATGGGACCAATGGGTGGTTCTGCAGAGAAACGGGCCATTATTAGTTCAGAATTAAATCCTTATGCCCATTAGCTGGAGAAAAAAGGGTGATGTTTGTGGAGTACACGTTTCATTTTTAAAAGTGTCTTGCTGACATTACCTCAAGTAATAAGCAAATGTGCTTTGGGGCAGCAGTTGACTCCACCAGACCTGCACTTTGGGAAGTGCATTAGAAACAGGAAGGGCCACATTAGACAACATGTGAAACAGCCGCTGTTCGTGCTGATGCAATTTTCTTTCTGCGCAAATCCAAATTGTTTTTAAACATACCTACCTCTTCTTATTACCAAATAACAACAGTTTACTTTGGACCATAAGAATTTCCAAAACCATTTAAGCAATTTTATAGTCTTCCCAGCTCTTTAAATCCCTGGTTAATGGGCACTGGTTGCTATCCTGCTTTCTCATTTGTTTTCTAGTTCAAGGATTGTGCGACCATTCGTCTAAAACTTTTTCCACTAGGAATCAATCCCTGTTCCGGGGAAATGGCCCTGATTCATTTCTCACTGACTGAAGATGAAGTGACAAGTTTCCTTCTCACTGTCTCAGGCCCCAGTGAGCCAAGCAGGTAACAAGAGCTGTTCTGATGCTTCTCCCTGCCGTAATGCATCAGGGAGAGCAGGCAGGGACACAGGATGAAGCTTTTTCATGTACTTCACATGTAAGAAGCTGCACACCAATCATTGTGTGTGAACTCTTGGACTGCCTCTATGGATCTGAAAGGGTATTGTGTAATGCTGAATGTGTACAGAATGAATTAAACTGATGTAAATCAACATTGATTTAAGTTACTGAATCACTACTCATGCAAGCAATTCCACCAGTGAAGTGTGTAGAGCATCAAATAACAGAAAATGTTTATATCTGCATCTGGCTCCCATCTAAAGAGCTGCCCTGTTGGGTGTATTCATGCAAGTTACTGGTTTTCAGGAAGAATTTTGCATCACCACATGGTTCAAAAGTTAGAAAAAATACCAATAACTATGAGAAGACTTTAGACTCTGAATTCTGTGATGTAGGTTTTTTGTCTGTGAAAACTTCCTCAGAGTAACAGGAAAAAAGTTTTGCCCTTGTGTTACTTATGATGTCCTACATTGCTAACAGGGAAGGAGCTTCAAAAAAATTGGACAAATTCAGCTTCTCATAGTTTTCTCTGTTATATTTTGTTTTACACAACAATAGGAAGAGATGCATAAAAGTGGAAAGAATAAAGCTGCAATATTGACATAATTTTGTGTTAGATATTGAGTTCTGCTAACTGTAGGGAACAGTGGAAACAATTTGAAGTTGTATCAGACTCTGATTTCCTTTGAACCATCTTAGACTTCATCTAGTGTGTCTGTCTTAAACTAAAGAAGCTGATTTCTTGAGATTTGCATTTCAGAATAATAAACTCATGTAAATCTTACTCAGAGTTTTTGTAGTCTTAAAAGAGATTTCATGATGGCTTACAAACCAAATAATTTATTTTCTTCATGCAGCTGAGGTCTGAAGCACTGTCATTTGCCTGATTTTCTAGCAAGTCAATCCTCCACGCAGTACCATGAGTCCCTTCAATAGTGTGCAAAGATTTTCATTATGAACTTGCAAGGACTGTTCTGGAAGGTGGTAACACAGAAAGTCAGACTCCTCTTACAAGCAGAAAGGAAGGAAGAAGGCCTGAGACTCATGATCATCCTCAAAGTGAGATATCAACACTCAGTGCCACCCCATACCTCCTCTTTTCTGTTTTTCCTTCATGACAGCACTCAGTCTCTGGTTTTGACAATCCAAATGTTATGTACCCAAATCATGAATCAAAATATTAAAGAAACCAAACCTGAAAATCATTTTTTAGGAACTCCACTACTAAAATCCCTCAAGGCTGATTCCTACCCTTTTAGCTCTGCCTATTGTCATCTTGCACATAGTCAATTCATTGCCCACTACGTAATTTCTGCCTTAATCCCCACTTTCCATTTAATTAATAATTTCCATGGTGCTATAGCACTTAGTTTATGTAGTCAATAGTTACTCTTTTCAAATAAGGATACTGGGCTAAGAAGGTACAATGTACCTTTGGTAAATCCATGGAGCATTTTAACCCATTTTCCACCCACTTCCATATTTTTGATAATTCTTTCCCTAAAGTATGTTCTAAACTCTGTATACACTTGATGTCAGATTAAAAAGATACCAGGTACCTAATCAAGAGGCCAAAAAGGCAAACTCTGGTTTGAATTTGCATATCAGCTGAGAGGAGAAAAAGAATCTTACGGGAGTCTTAAGAACCAAAAAGACAGTAGGTGGAAATGGCAAGTCTATATAGAATGCAAATGAAGGGCTGACTGTGAAAGAAATCAATGATTAAAGAAGCCAGGGAGTGCAAGGGTAAAGAAAGGAAAAAAAAGAAAAAAATAGGATTTCTGAGGAATGCGGATGAGCAAATAATAAATCATCTTCACATGATCCCAGAGTAACTGCTTTACCTGAACATATAATTACAAAGTTGAGCCTGGGAGGGCAAAGTCAGGTTATCTAGTGGGAAAGAGAAGAAGAAAACAGAAATTACCAAACCTGAGGGGGAAGCAAATTTCAGCTTTTTAACTACATAAACAGGGCCATCTTTATCCCACATGCTGAAGGAACGTGAAACTAAAAGTATGACACCAAGGACTAACTCGCCAACAGAAAAAATGTATTTCTTATCTCCAAGAAAACTGGCAGGAGGATATCTAAGAGACAGGAAAACAACAGGCCTCATCAGAGATATGCAGGCAGAATCACTATGCTAACTGCTGGGGAAACTGGCTGCCCAGGACCAGTGCTGGCTGTAAAACGTGATACAACCCCCATCAGCCATTTGATGCTGGGACTTGGTGTCCTTTGGCTAATCCTAACAGGGTCTATAAAATTTTTGAGCTCTGATCTTGAAGATGATGCTGAAGCCTTCCTCCTTACCTCTTAACAAGCTGTGACAGCAGCGAAGTGGCTCTCTGCACCTATATAAATCCCATTAGCAAGAGCAACTTGAGCCGGAGGCGGAACCCAACAAAACCCCAGGTAAAGTAAACTTTCTGCACCAGATCCCCAAGGAAGAGCAATAGGGTACTGAACCCATTGGACTCAGATCACTTGTTCTGAGGGTTTGCTGTTCACGATTCATCTGAAGATGTTTGCCTCCCACCTCTTCCCTCACCAGTACCATAGCTTGCAGCCCCTTTACCTGCACTGAGAAGCTCTGTAAAAGTGATCACTAAGTGCGCTACATTGCTACTGAAAGCAATGCAAAAAACCTAGAGACTGAAAAAAAGCACATAGTAGGGACCCAATGCAGAACTGTACTGGGATGGAAACTCCCTAAGAGACCTCCCTTCTTCTCAATTTGCCAAGGTATTTTCCTCGGAGAATGAGCAGGAAGAGACAAGACGAAAACCAGGACTCCTCTCTCTAGGGAGTCCACATCCAAACAGTCCTGGGAGCCAAGCTTCCTCTTGTTTATTCTGTCTGTCTCTGGCCCCTCAAATCTTTCTTTCCTCTCTGAATAGTGACTGAGCCATGTCAGATCAAGGGATTTTGCCAAAGGAATGAAGGGTATGCAGCACGGCTAGACGTCCCTCAGAGTGACTCAGGAGTTCAGCAGAATATTGTTCTACTCAGCAACCTCATGAAGACTACGAGTAAATAACAGGAAGAGATATAGCATACATCCACATGATCTTTACTGAAGGAATGGCTAATTAATGAGAAGAATAATAGTAACAGATAGACATAAGAACCATAATAACAATTAAATCATTATCAACAGATTCTGGATTTGTGTCATTGGTGCACACATACACTAAGAGTTCAGTTCTAATGCCTTGTGTGCAGTTGATTTTTACACTATGTCAGTATTATTCAAACATTTACACTAGAGATTTTTCCCACATCCCCCCATTTCCTGTTTGAAATTCAGTGACCTTAAATACTGAGGAACTCTTTAAATAGCTTGTGGTGGGTGACACAATCTCATGTTTTTATTTTAATGAAGGATATCTAACAAAGACCATCTACTCATGCAATATGAATCACCAGGGCAAAAATGTTCCAGTTTACCAATAATACAAAATGAAGTGAGTCAGGTCTCATGTTAAGAAAGTAAATCCCTTTTCGTTATGATGGAAAATTACTAAATCTAACCATGGTTTTCTTCATCCACTCTCTGTTAGCTACTAGAGCTCAAGATCTCCAGGTAGTCCATATCAAGGTTTGCCTTGTTTTATTCCAGTTGAAACATCCTTTATATTTTTCCAGCTTTCTTTCCTTTCTGCATAAAATTAAGAATAATTTCCAGATTAGTGTCTACTTATAGCATTGAGTTCTCATATCTGACATTCTTATCAAACAAATGGAAAGCAGGATCCCAATTCTCCTGTGAACAACACCAATCTTACATCAATGTCTCTTCTTTGAAATTGGTGACATGACACCAGTGTAAGGTCACAATCAGATTCTCACTTAATCTGTTGAGAGTTAATAACAACAAAAAATCACAGAAACAACCGACTCCATTCCCATCACTATGTGTGTGCTATGGATGCAAATGGTGCCACCAGCACACATGGAAAGTGAGAAACTGCTACAAAACTGTCTTCTCGCTAGTGAATTCAGCAGTGCAATCTCTGGCCTCTCTACTGCTCAAACAATGATGAAACCATAACAGTAAAGATTTTTTATAAAAATACTCATGGCCAGGTCAACTGGCCACCCATATTATCCTCCCCATGCACCCACTGGTATCAGACACCAGGCTGAAGTTTCAGTAGAGCTTAAGAGTGATAGGAAAATGGGGCAGGCATGTGTTAAATGATGCTGCAGTTTGCCTGAAGAGAACAACCGGCCCCACAAAAGTAAAAGGGAATAGGAAGTAAGTCCTTTAGTCAATTGTGAAATGATGTCCTAAGTTTGGCTGCAGTTAGGCTACATCAGTGTGCCATCAAGGGAGAGAGACTGTGACCAGAAAAAGGGAAAAATGTGCTGCGTGTGGTAAAACCATAGCAAAATTCCTCACAATTCTCCTGCACCTGCCCCGTCCCCCTCTTGCCTTCCTTCCAGGGCCTTCTCCCTTCCTTCGTGTACGAGTTATTAATCTGTTAAGGAAAATTCCTGTCTGGCTCTTTGGCCTAAGAAGTGGTGCCACTATGACGTGGCTCGCTCGGCTTTTGTTTTCCACCCTTTTCTCCTCCTCTGAGTAGGGCTGCCCACCCAGGCAGACGTTGCCACCACTCCTCCACCTTCGTGCACTGCTCGAGGCCTGCCCTCACTGGGTGGTCTCCTGGCTGGGCGGTTTCCTGACTGACCTTCACACCACACACTTTATTGGCAAGTCTGTAGATTCAAGTGATTCAATTCTCTCATTCTCCATTCTTTATTTTACACAAAGGGCCAGATTCTTTTTCTGTTTTCTGTCAAAACATGTGAAGTGACAACAGTGTATCAGATGGAAAAAGGTCATGTCAGCCCCAACAGCTACAACAGTCTGGTGTCTTACATAGGACAGTCCTACTAATGCCATACATATTAGACATCCTAACAAGGCTTAATGCAGAGGTATCAACTCTTAATTCATATGTCGTTTGCTAGTTCTTCTAAACAGCACATCCTGTTTTCCAGTGTTGGTGAACAGCTCTTTTTACACGCCTGACATTTAATTGTCTAGACCTCTGTCATTCTGCCAGTCTTCTTCCACTTTCTTCTCTTTCCGTCCTCTGAAAATTTTTAAACATATTGGTCAGCTTCAGTCAAATTTAATAGTAGCAAGAATCTCCCAGGTATAACAAGTTTAAGGAGCCAGGGAGACAAATTGTATTTAGATTCTCACCTCTACAAGAAAAATTTCTAACCAAAACTTACTTGAATATTTTAGGACTTATTAGAGCTCACTATAATTCCCATTTCCCTCTATTGAGGGAATGGCTACAGGCTCAGTCCCCCTTACAAATCTGAGGACTCACGCAGGTGCTCAGCTTCCAAGCACATTTTTGCATCAGTTCCAGCATTCATGGAAGGACCTTTGTGTTTACATCTAAGTGTATAAATCAAAACTTGCAAGTTGAATAGAGAACCTGGATCCAATAAAAATGTGCGAGTGTCTCATTCTTTGGGGCAAAATTAGGTCTGATTATCCAGTGATAAAGGCATGAGAGTGAATCATACCAAAGTTTCTTATGAGATGGTAGGTAAGAGCCATAATCAAACAGCTTCAACTCCCCACGACTAATTTTCTAGTTGTTTGGCTCTAGCTGGCTTAATAGCCTTCACAGACACCCAGTAGATGATATTAAGATCAAAGAGAAATTTAAGCCTTCTAAATCCTCGTGTTTACTTTTTTTTTTGGTTCAGCTTCCCAGTTGGTAAATTGTAGACAACAGTATTCCTCCTCCTCAGGTAAGGAAGAACATATTAAAACTGCAAGGCATTCAGACGTTACCCTAGTGAGTAGGGCCATATAAATACACTAGTAGTATTCCCAATACTAACATTGACTTAGCAGTTTGATGCACTGTTTTATTCTTCTCCATTAAAATCTCCAACCCTTCCCCAAGAAAGAAAAAAGCAGGTTTTAAAAAATAATGTTAGATACTAAGTGCTAATATGTTTGTTGTTGTAACATCAGTATTTTTCTATTTGTGATGGAAATACTCCTATCAACTTGTTATATTTTGTCTGTATAGCATAGCCTCTGTGTGTTTGCATACATACACACACACACACATATACACATACATATTGCAAAGATTTCTCTCTTCAAGAGTCAAAGCAATGTTACGTAGAAGTTTACTCAGTCTAAACTCACTGGTAGCATAGTCTTAAAGAATAACAGGATGTGGTTATAAATAAGTTAAAGATGTCCTTCTGGACCAATTTTTTCTTAAAAACTGAATTACTGCCCAACATTAACTCAGGAGGAATCAAAGACATCTGTTAAGAACCATTATTTTTGTGTTGCTTCCAGCCTTATGTGTTGCCACTGTTCTGGATGGAAACAAGACAAAGCATGATACTTCTGTAAATCATAAAGTAATTTACTGTAAATCAGAATAGGTATTATTATGCAGAGTTAGAAATTACCAAGTTTACTGTGTATCAGTCTTCATAAAATTCTACTATTGCTACTCTTGTCAGGAAGTGAAAGCAAAGAATAATGCTCTGTAGTCCTAATTTGGTATGTTCAGGAACTACTTAGCAAGAAATGGGGCCTCATTAAGGCATTGATCAAATTTGTAAGTGCAGTTTTTCATAATTATGATGAAATAGGATAGTGATCAATCCAATATTATTGATCAGTTAAGTAAAATTTATAGAAGTGTGAAATCACCAGAGTTACTGGAGAGAAGATGAATCTGGTGAAGGTGACCCTGTAAAAGTCAAAAGCAAGTAAACAGTAGGGTGAACCCCAATGGATATTGTTGGAGAGAAAATCAAAGCACAAAAAAATTCTGAAGACATTACCAGTAAGCAAATTCTACAATTTCCAGAGGTCCGGCAATTCTTTTGTAAACCTTTGTCAGCTTAGCCAGTAACACTAAGAGCACCAAGAATTGATCTTTCCTCCCCATTTTTTTAAGATTCAAACTCACCTCTTTTTTAACCTCCTTTTACACTAAGAATAAGAAAAGAATAGCACCCCCTATTATTAATTCTCTTTTCTTATTCACACCATAGGAAGACTGTGCCAGCAACACTAAGAACCATGGACTTAAATCTCTGTAAAACCAGCAAAGTTCAGGATCATGCCCTGTGTATTTCCATGGTGCACATTAGCAAACCATTAACAGTAGATGTATCCCGTATAGGCTACCCTCAGATATTTCCTCCGCCTAGTTCACAGTACAATGTTAGGCAGGGCAAAAGCTAGATATCTGATATTTATTTTCATGTAAATTCCACTTAAAGCTGTCCCATTCAACATCTTGGTCTAAATGTGCTACTGATGTATTTACTGGGGAATTTGTACGCTGCCCCTACAAGAACTGGTTTAGATTCTCACACATGGAATTTCCAGTTGGGCCAGTTCGTCTGACCAAACACCAAATTTGAGTTTACATGTTTATCACTGCTCTTCCTTTAAAAAAGCTACCAGGCTGAGTGAAATCACTCATACAGGGTGCAACCAAAGGCAACAAGAAGATAAACATTGTCTGTCCCCACTGAATATCATCTGTGTTGTCCCATCCTGCCACAACAGAAGAGTAATCAAATGATACAGCAAATTGTTCCCAAAAGTATTTGAATGGCAAGTTTTGAACAAAATTAAATATCAAGGATCCGACAAAGGTCTGTACTCCTGTGGTAATAATGTGAGACCCAAGTGACTTAGAGCCATAAGAACCAGGACAGCCAATGGTGTTTCTGAATGGTCTCATCCATGTCTAGTGATGCTTAGTAATTTTGGTTGATTTGGTGATGGAACAAAGTACCTGACCCTGCACAGAGAGCTGAATAGGTAAATGATTGCATCCCTGCATCAATTAACTGCTATGTGCAGGGATAAGGATCTGCACGGGTGTATCCTTTTATAGGTTCCAGATGCAATGAACTGAACATTATTAAAGCAACCAGTCAGCAGCATCATTCCTAGACTGAATGCATGTGGATTTGCAGTCCATCTTTGTTACACATAGTTCTCAAGAGGCTGAAGCAGTGTACATAAATTGTTTATGTTCAGATTAAGTTAAAGAGCCCTCTTCTGCATTCCTTCTCTAAATCTCTGCGGACGGCTGTCCATTTTGCTAAAATACTGTTTCTCTTTACGAAGAACATCTTATGTTGGTGACATTTTGAACGAAGCTTCTTTCTTCTTTCTACTGTGTTCCAGCTCATCTTGTGACAGTACTTATTCTTGACATCTGCTTGGAAGCTGCATGGCTTCCATAGCCTCACTGCAAAACTTGGCTTGAAGGACTTCATGTTCCTCTCATCTTCTACAGAAATACCCTTGCCATTCAACATTTTTCTTGCAAATACTATCTTCAATGAAGCAGGATCCAGTATAAATAAATAATGTGTCAGAAATGTGTTTGGGATATCTACAATCACCTCTCCTATTTTTTCTCATTTTTCTTTATTTTTTCCAGAGTGCCACCCCACTCACCTCTTCCTGCTTTCTAGTCTGGTGTCTATTGTCTGATTTACCAGATTTATAGATTATTTTGTGTGGGAATAGTAATCACTTACTTTTCCAGGCACACAGACCTACACCAGCTTCAACGTGAGAATCACAATCATTATCACTGCTGTATGCAACAGATATTCAAAGCAGGAGTAATTTCTTGGGTAACTGAGTTCAAGCTGAAACAGAAACTTTAATGAAAAATGAAATGTTGTCTTTGGGTACATCATCAAACTTAATCATGCACCTAGTGGAAAGCGTAAGCTTGATCCCCCTCAGGCTGGAGAGTGCAGCCTCCTTTCTGGAGCTCTCCAATCACTTGCTCCGTCCTGTAAAAAGCATCTGCTATTCAGAAAGCAAAGTATGAGCTAGTTGTCTACAGTTCAGAAGACAATTAAAGCACCCAAATCAAGGACAGGGTTTCAAGTTGTGACTCCCCTCCTGTTTCTAAGAGCTTGCTTCATGCACATGGCAGAAGGGAAAATACTCAAGTCCCCCCCCTCCCTCCACCTCAAGAACCTTTCCTCCTGGCTGCTCTAGAGGGGACACCCTCTAAATGTCCAGGAGGGAGATGGCACCAAAGCTGGGCCAGGGATGTTTAGTGAGAGCCCCTCCTGTTTCTAAGAGTTTGCCTCATGCACTGCAGATCCTGAGTGAGGAAAGGTAAAGCTGGCCTCAGAGATCAGCTCAATGTTCAGTCTAAAAGACAGAATTAGCCCTGAATATGCCTCTGAATGCCAATTTGATTATGCAAAACGAACTAAAGAGAACATTTTCATGAGGTGTAACTAAACTGCATGTTTCTTGTTTTCTGGATACCTGACAAGCAGCCCCAGGGTCTATTTTTTTGAAGCACTGAGTGTTTCCATCTGTGTTATATAATACAAACTATGCTGAAAAGACTCGGTATTTAGCAGACATCTCTGTGTGCCTCAGATCCAAAGATGTGCAATGGGGAAAAAAACAGTCCTTCGTCTAACAGTATTTTTGTGAAACTAAATTAGTATATTAGAAAGTCTTATATTCCACATGATGATTGCCATGGAAACACCACAAGGAAACAGTTAATTTGATTTTCAGAGAAGCATATAGTAAATAAAGGGCAAGGCCATAGCTTGAACAATGAATATAAAACAAAATACTGGCCAGCAGAACAAAGTCAGTCTGTTTTGTGCATGGAATGAGGCAGTGTACCTCTGCAAAGAGAATACATTATCATGTCATGAAACATTTAGTCATGCATGCATGTTTTTTCAAGCGCTTTGTTCTATAAATTCCCAACTCTTTGATAATTCAATAAAAATATCTATAATAATCTATATATACACTCATGCATATCTATATACAGAAGTGCGTACCTATATGTATATATATACACACACATATCTATCTATACACATGTGTAGGAACACTTTACAAGATACTTTCATTAATGACTTTGGACATTAAAAACCACCTCCTCTTTTTCCTATAACATTGACATTAGTGTATCAAAAATTTCCTCAGCTGGAGCTCCTGTACATGCAGTGGCATTCCTGGTTTTTGCATCAGCCCTACTTCTTTTCAGGGGAGTTCTGAAAGTATTTTTTTTTTCCTGTAATATTTTAATAGTCAAATGGCAAGAAGTGAACCTCACCATTTTGCTGTTTAATGACACATATATTGAGATAATCGTTTATTAAAGTACTGTTGAAAACAAAGGTGAATTATATGTATTTGTGTACTAATTTTTAAATGCAATAAAAATTAAATTCCGTTTTTTAAAATCTTTGCCTCAGGGACCTGCTACTTCTAAGTTTCAACAGTTCTTCCACGGATGTTGTATTACCCATTTGAGTCAGGAATGACTCACATAAAGTACAGGTATCTTCAAGTCATCACCGGCATTTCAACAAACCAGCGTTAGTTGGGAAGTCTTTAACAAGATCCTCTGTTCACATGATCTTCCTGTCCGGGGGTTTTTGGGAACTGGTGACAGGTTTTGTTCAAGTAACTGAGTGAACATCTGCAAGCTTTTATTCACAGAAGGCATAAATCTGGTGGACAGGGCAGAACAATCCCTCAGGGGAAAACAACAGCAGCAGTAAACTCCCTCTCATTTGTGCAAAGTCAAATGAGAACTCACGAGGAATATTTTCCCAGCCGCAATAATTTTCAAAATGGCAACTTGTTTATCATATACTAAAAGAAAAGCACAACACGATACCATTTAACCCAGGGTGTTTATAACTAACACTACTGTATTGTTTAACCATTCTCATGGCAATGTGTTTTTCCTAGCTAAGCTTTGCTGACAAAATTTGTATCTGTCTTTTTTGAAGCTCTGTAAAATCTTCAGTTTAGAAATCAAAACAGCATCCTATATCCACCTAACCACATCTAGAAAAAAAATCTTCTGTGTTTTTCCATCTGCACTGTCGTCCTCTCCATTTTTGCAACAGATTTAAACTTACTGACCTCACTTCAATTCTTCAAAGATGTTGCTGCCTGTAGTCTAGTCTCCAGTTCTGTCTCATTCTCTACCTCTCTCCATCTCTCACTCCTCCATTCTGCTCACTCCTCTCCTCAGTTACCTCCGCACCTTCTCCTGTCCTTTGTACCTGTTTTCTGCCAACACACAGAACAGATTCCTAGTCCCTCTCCATTGGGTAATTTTCTGTTTCTCTGTATTAGTTCCTTAAAAATTCAATGTCTTGCCTTCATGACCCTCCTTGGACTTCCAGGTTCATGATAAGCCCCTTATGATGGTCTGACTTCTCTCTCTTCAAATGAGATTATAATCAGCTGAGAGCAGAGACTTCTCTGCCATCACATTAATCCCGAGGTTGACATCATCTAGTATTAGCCAATTTCTGGGCTAGTCACTCTGAGAGGATACAGAAGTGTACCTGAGTATTGAGAGTGGGGTCAGGTCAATAATCTTGGTGGGAAAAGCCTACAGCCCGACATAAATATACACATTTGTCCTGTGACTTGTTTCTCCAGAGACCACTTCCATGTTCTTCCTGGAGCAGGGACTGGCTTTGGAGCCAGGCTGAGATCAGAGATGAACTATGTAGACTTCACAAGACAGCAAAGGCAAGAAGCAGAGCTAGCTACAAGCAGGGGATGATTCTCCTAATGTGGATCAGATAGTTTCAACACTTGGCAGAGCACTGGGGAGACAGAGAGATGAAGAGAGCTTCTCCTGGGACAGAGGTGTGCTAGGTGTCTAGTGAACACATTTAGTTTAATGACAATGCAAATATTTTAAGGGAGGATGGTTGGCCAAGGATAAATATGAAGTATGTGAGAAAGCAGGGTTTCCTGACCCTGTCTGAATCAATAAATTGCCATCAGTTTTCCTTCCTTCTCCCCCTCCAGATATCTCCATGCCAAGCTCTAGCAAATCTTATCCCGTCCTGATTCAGCCTCTCTTCCCCAAATCCTTTTCCACAGGAAATTCCAGGGGTGGGAGGGATGTGGGGCCAAATTAATTTGGAAAACAACTGCAAAGTCAGCATTTCAGAATATCCTGTTGGGGAAAGCTATTTCTGCAGCAGGGGCTGGGAATGCATGGAGGAGTGCTGGCTCCCTGAGCCCTCAGCCCTGGTGCTGCCAGGGGACAGGGACACACAGCGCTGGTGCTTGGCACTGGGCAGCACGGGCATGCCCAGGGAGCTGGGCTTTGAGTCTCAGCTCTCAGCTGATTGCTCCTGGGGTACAGCTAATTGGAACAGGAGAGGTGCTGCAGGGCCTGCTTGCAACTGCTGTGCTCTTGCCACTCCTCAAATAACTGGAGGCTCCTGCTCCATTTGCCAAAGGAGATTTTTAGATCTGTGTGGTTCCAGACCTCAGGTTACACTGAGCTTCTGAAGACCAACTGAAGAACCCAGCTGAAAAACTAGCAAATAAATAGAAACGGAGATAGCAAACAAACTTCCAACAGCTTCTAAAAATGGCATTTTTCAATAGAAAACTGTTGGTCAGAAAAGCTTCTGACCAGCTCCACTAAATTGACTTAATGTTTCTCCAGCTGTAAAATATGGGTTTTTTATTGTTTCTCTAAGAACAATGTACAGAAGGTCAGCTAAAAAGCAAACACCTTGAAATGCTTTCAGTGTTTCTGGAGAAAATCATTGCATAGGTGTGCAAATTCAGAAACAAGGAAACATCCTGCTGCCTCGAGAACTTAATGAACTCACAGCTGTAAAGAACTCAAATGATGGATGCTTCATAGAATTGCCTTCAAAAACACATACTATTTCTGGTGTTTTCTTTATATCTAAGGAACTTGAAATCTTCTAAAGATCAGCCTTTTTAAAAAAGCTTTATACAATTTACAATCATACCTGGTCCAAATGGATGAGCTGAAGATTGCCTATCTAGCAACAAGAATAATCACTTATTTCTACAGCAGACCTGATACCAGAATAATCCTGAGTATTATGAACTACAGGAAAACATATTCTACTCCCAGTTAAAATCGTTTTCCTTCAAAAAAACCCCATTTTAAATGATTTAACCAATTTAGCCCCTAGTTAAAATGGTTTTCCTTCAAAAAACACCCATTTTTTTAATATAAGATTGCACACTTCAGTGCACTGCAAGGCTCTCTACTTTTCCATTCAGGAAGCAGAACATTCTTCTTTTTTCCTGTCTTTCCCAAGAGGATTTTCAGAAGAGATCTGCATTGCTCTGCTCCTTGTCCATGATTACAAGTCTTCAGGAATATCCTGTGAGAGGAGTGCTTCAAATTAGGAGTGATGGAGGAGGGAGACGACAAACCACTACCAAGGCATGGTGGCCTACCTTAGCAAGCAAAGGGAGCAGGCTAACGTGGATAAGAGAGACTTCATAATTGGCAAAACAGGGCTGAAGGGGGCCCACCTCAAGCATATGTACATGAACACAGAAGTGGTGAGAGGACAGGATGATAGGGGTAGCTCTCATACCCTTTCCAGGAAATCAAGAAGACTGGGCACCTCTCCAGAATGCATGGATTTATGAAGGGGAAACCACACTTGACCAAGCTGCTAACCTTTTACAAGGAGATGGCTGGCTCAGTGGATGAGGGGGGAACCACAGATGTTGTTTATCTTGACTTCAGCAAAGCTTTGGACTGTCTTTCCCATTGCTGCCTCCTGCAAGGCAAGTTGAGGAATTATGGACTAATGAATCGGATTGAAAGCTGGCTGAACCACCAGGCTGACAGGGCTGTCAAGAACCTGTCCCTGGATTTACTGAATGCATACAGTTATATTACGCATACATACATCATACACAAATGGTATACAATAAATACCTATCTTACACATACACATGCAGACACGGAAAGTCTTGTCCTTCCAATTTCTCAGTGCAGAAACATATAAGCATCTGGGAGAAAATGCAGCTGTCTTTGGGTATAACCCAAAGGGACGATGGCAACATAAGTTCTAGCATTATTAACTGGAGAGGAAAAACAACATTTACCAGGCAGAAGCATTTTAAATCAAGAGAAGTCATTAATTTGCATCCACAGTTTTGAGGAGGAGAAATATGACTTACTCATATTAAATTTTAATACATCATGAAATATGAGAAGACTAAAGGTCCACAAAAGTTGTGCCAATACTAAAAAGAAGGCAAGCAGGTTGTCTGACAGAATTAGATGACAGTTCGCCTGATTATTTTGCCTTAATCCCAGAAAAAAAAAAAATAGCAAGTTCTACAAGGGATCTGATTAATACAGAAGAACAAGAATAGCAAAATACCAGTCTGCATGGCTTTAAAGGAACCAGATCTCACCAAATGAACTAGATTTTCTTTCATGTAAATCAGGCGATGAACCTGATTTACACAGGAAGAACCAAAAATATGAGTTTATATGGCTTCCACTTTGCTACTATTTAATACTGCTAAATAAAAACATGTCAACTGAACAGATACTACCTAAAAAGTGGGTGTAAAATCTGTTAGCTGGTAATTGGAGAATCATTCCCAAATGTACATATTTCTGTAAAGCTTTCTTGGGGGTTAATATTGATTCACAGATGTTATTCATGCCCAATGAAAGGACAAGCACAAGCCCCACTTTATTCTTTGCCGGCATCTGTCTGGGAGGGTTTAAACAAGTTTAGGTTTAAAATTATTGTATATTTCCTTACTGTGAAGGAGCTTAATTCAATTCAATAGAGATTTCACTTCATATCAGAGCTGAAGTACGCTCTGTAAATGCAACTCAGAGGAACACCTTGCACCAATGTATCTAAATACATCTAAATGATACTAAATTTAACTAAGATTTCAGCTAAAGATCTTTTGCCTTGACTGAATAATCTTGGGTCCTAAACTGAGACTTCAGCTTCCAGAAAAATGCCAGACACTGATTCTGCTGAATATAAAATTAACTCAACATGCAGCTGGTTCGGGCAGGGGTGCCCAAGCTGCAGGAGAACTAGGGAGCCCCTGGAGGGTGCAGGTACTCCCACTTTCCCACCCCAGTGGATCTCAGCTGTGCAGAAGGAAGGTCCATTTCTCAGGCTCAGGCAGGGAAAATCAGGGTGCACAAGTCCAGGTGTCCCCAAATTCCCAGTATAGATGTACCTAGTGCAAGGAATGAGCATCTCCCCAGGTACCCACCTTCATCTCTCAGAGCCCAGAGGACACCAGAAGGCTGGATCAGGCTGTACTTAGTCTCTTCATTTCACTCAGGTTTCCATTTTATTTTAGGAGATTGCAATACAGCAAAAAGACCCAACAGTTGCCACATCACAAATTTACACTCTTTTTTTTTTCTTTTTTTTTTTTTTTTCAACACTGAAGACAGAGAAAAGCTTAGCTCAATCAGAGAACTCGACAGTGAGCAGGACAGGTTAAAATCTAAAAGTATAGATATTTTGTCTCAAGACAATACCATTAAAAAGTGATATTTATAGATCTCTACAAGGAAATTTTATATGTGTAAATCAATGACTTACATTATCAATGCAGCTGGCTGCAGGCTTTGACAATTTTATATGGACACTTGTCACAGAAATTAAACTGAAATAACATGACTAAATTTCCACCCACAGTCACAGCAAAATAAATACAAGACAAAGTTTTCTGAACTAGCTCTTTTTTACTATTTATTTATCTGCCACTTCCAATGCATTTCATATTCACATCCAATTTTCTTAGTGGCATGGAAAACAAGTCCTGAGCCTGAAGCCATTTCTTTTATTCTCTTAAAAGACATAACTTGAATTTAGGTATTAATATTCTATCAATCTGTACTCCTCCACTTCCCCCAGCTTGAGACCTTAAATCTTTGCCCACAAAAGATATATTGCTGGGCCTGACGATGCTGCAGGTGCTCCTCAGCCCACTGCAGCAGAGGAAAATCACTTTTTAGGTCAGACACAGACTCCCCTTTGCAGAGCTGCTGCCCCATGTCCCACTCCAGGTGTGTGTTGCGGACGGACACTGCCGAGAAAGAAAATCATTCAACGGAGACAGTTTTATAAAAAACTGCTTGCCTCATTTTCTGCCTCTTTCCTTGACAATCAGAATAAGCATTGCATGGGAAAACAGATTAATGGAATCCCCCCACTTCAGCCAGGAGAGAACAGCCATAAATCCTCTCCGTAATCACAGAGTAATGAGGTAGACACTAACAGGAGTTAATACAGGCTAATTGGGAACACTTCTGAGGAAACCTCTCGTTAATAAAACATCTAGCACTTGGAAAAAAATGACTTACTGGGGATTTACATAGATAAAATGTAAATTCAATTAGTATTTCTCTGGTTCCTCTCAGTTTTGCATTTTCAATAGTATTTTAATATCCTGTTATGGTTAAAAACACACTGTTTCTACCACCTGAATTTACCCAGCCTATTCTGGTGGACAACCTGAAAGCAGGCTTCTCTCTAGTTCTTACAAACACTTATAAATTTCTCCCTAAACATTCTGACCATAGTAATTTTTCATCTGAAGACAGTGAGATTACATTAAATGGGAGAACGAGATTAGGTTACTGATTTTTACTCCTTTCGGTTGACTTGTGGAGCCTCCTTTGCTTTAAAGTTCCCAAAACTGCAGTGTGCCTGACCCACAGACGGGACCGTGGTGGTCTCTGGGGGCAGACCGACATGTGGTGCAGGGGCACTGCCTCACAGAGCTTCTTCACGGATGTGACAGTAAGAGAAACCTCCAAAGGAAGATAAATTTCTCGAGAAGGCAACAAAACAATAAAGATACGCAGACAATTAAATCCACACTGACTTTTAAAATAAGAGTTCCAATCTAAAAAACTTAAAAGAGCTCAAGTATCTCCTGTGTTTAGAGGTGGATTAAGCACAGCATATCCCAACATGCCCACTGTTGCCATCTGGGTCTGGCCAGACTATGGGGAATTTCTCAGCAGGGAAGGAAACTCCTTCTGCAAAGCCAGACCCAACAGCAAACCCACCCCTAGACCCACAGTAGTTTGTCAGCAGCCGACCAGGGCTCAGCAGCCTGACGGCTTGGAGACCACAGGCTGCAGCACCATTGTGACCTTGCTCTCTACCCGCTCCCATCCCCCTGGAGCTGGGCTGCTCAAGCCCCCCAGGCCAGCCCTGGGACAGAGGGTAGCAGCCATGTGGGGCTTCATGGACTGATCACATCAGAAGCAGAGAGAAAGATGTTTCTGCAAAAACAAAACTGTGACTTTTCGTCCAAAAAAAATGTGATTGCAATTTTCTAATAAGAAAAAAAGTTATTAAAATTGTAATACCTAACAGACTTTGGCCCTTCTCAACTTTTCTGCTCTGGTCTGTTGAATTCTGTTCTTTTCATTTCTTGTCATTTTAGTGGACTTTCAATCTATGTCATTGGATTAGAATTAAATCAGAGCACTAGAAAGGATTGCAAAATACTTAACCTTGCAATAATGCAGGACCTTATTGAATATCATGAGGCAAAAATAGCTGCAAACACAAAAATGAATCTGTTGTCATAGGCAGGAGACACACAAAATGAACCCTTATTTTTTAAATACTTAGTTCTGTACTTGCGGGTCCATGCCGAATTCTCAGTCTCATAACTCACGCATTTACTTTTGCAACCAAAAAACAGAAGAAAAAATAATTTCTATTTTTTATCTGCTCATTTTAGAAAATTAATTGGTTGTTGACATTTTTTTATCTGCAGCTACATACCATGAAACAGCTGAGATCTGCAAACAGTTACTGCATTTTCCTTTATATCTCGTAGTTTCCCAATCGCTGATTCAGTTTAACAGCTTTGTCAGAAGTTTGTTGTCAGCTGAGTGTTGAAAGAAAACATGAAATTGCAATCTGCAAGAAAGGTTAAGGGGAAAGTAGGAAAAGAAGTTGTGAAGAAATTGTTTTATAAAGCACGTATCTTCTTGTGTCCATTTATAAATTCATACTTGCTGTATTCAGAACAGTCATTAAAAACTTCCTAACAGTGATCTCTGCTGGCACTGGCAATTAAACTGTCCCTTGGTTTGCTGTTCAAGGGCAAAAAAAAACATATTAGCTGTTTCCTAGGCTGCCACCCTGAACTGTGCTACAATATTAACCAAGATTCAGCAACTGCTGTCTCAGAATGTGTCCACGTGTTAGTTTATGGGAAATGACAGAGTCAAATACATCAGAAACAGAGGTGACTCTCAGAAGCGCCAACTAACCTGATTACCACTGCTGTAACAGCATCAGGCCGGCCCTAAGGCTGCCTGCAGGGTGAGGTTAGCATGCACACCACAAGAAGGTGCATCCTCATTCACAGCACACTGGCTGCTCCTCAAGCCCCGTGTGCCAGCTCGAACCGGAGCACCGAGACACCAAGCTACATTTTGGTACATGGTCCAGGAAGAGGTGCAAGGAGCTTCTGAGCACTTCCAGAAGGAGATTACCCACCCCACACGTTCCCATTACACAATCTCCATCCAAAGACCCACTTGAAGCAAGCCCCACACCTGATGAGAGCCAATAGCAGATGTCTGCAGAAGCTATCGAGACAACACAAGACTCAAGCCTTCAGAAAGCTCTGGTGCAGGATTTTTCTGATCTCGTGTCACTGTCTGTGCATGCAATAGCCTTCTTACATTCACCTTCCATGAATCTGTCCAAGTATTTTTTGAATACATGCAAACTTTTACTGCCTTTTTAGCAAACTCCAAAGCTTCACTAGAAATTGTGTGCAGACATACTGCTTTTTGTTTATTTTGAATCTGCTAACTCCTGATTATATTTGCTAGGTCTTGGTTTGGAAGAAACCTGACAGCTGTTCCCTCCTCACCCTTTTCACGTCACTACAGATGCTACAGATCCCTTTTATACTCTCTGCTCACCAAGAGGGGCAACTTATTTAAGAGTCCTTATTTACTTGCTCCCACATGAAAGCCATTCCCTAGTTCGAATCATTTTTGTCTTTTTGCCTTGTATCTTCTTTCTCTGTAGCTTGCATCAGCTCTGGTGCGACAATGTCAAATCAGACACCTACCATATGCAGGCAGGCGACATACTTAGCCCATGTCAAAACAATGTCCATACTGCAAAAAATGAGGGTTTAGCATCCTAAACCAAAAAAGCAATATTCCTTCACCACTGCTTACCATTGTCTTGGACTCAGAGTCTCCACACTGCCCTTGCACACTCCACATTTGAAATGTGTGCTGGTGTGTGGCTCTATCTGTACTTTGTTGCACCCAGTTTCCCAGATTTTACTGGCTTACCCTCAGAGCACTGATGCAGGGAATTAGCAACAGAAGAGTTAAAGTATTCATATCCAAGTTTGCACTGCCTGGCATATATAAATGTTTATTATAGGTCTGAACGATAAGAAAACACCTAGGACTGTTTAACTGACTTTTTCTTGTGCCATTTTGTCTATCTAATAATTCATTTCAGAACTGCCTGCAATGGGATCTCCACTGTGAGTGAAAGAGGGTAAATCCCATGAACACTGAGGCTACCGGACTGCATAGCTTCCCCTTCCTCCCCTTGCCTCACCACCAGGGGTTTTGCTTCAGCTACAAGAAAGTGTTTGGAGTGACTTTATTCTTTTTTTGGTTTTTGTTTGGTTGGGTTTTTTTCCAGTGTCATCTGTCAAATTGCACAGAGACAGAGGATTATGGGGTTTTTTTTCCCAGCACTTGCCCCAAAGATCCATCACCTGCCCAGATGCAGACAGCAGCCACAGCTGCCTCTGTGCTCTCCTGTGGATGGACCCTAGGAAGGTGCTTCAGTGACTTTGTTTACCGCCATCTGAACACCCTGGAAACGTCCAGCGCCACTACACCTGTACCTTCTCTTTCACTGTTCAACATTCAGGGCTTGCGCGCTGTCACCGTGCATCCTGGGCAGATGCCAGGCAGGTAGGGAACAGCTGACACCAAAGCTGTAGGATGCTGTGTGCCAAATATGCTCAGAGTTAAACAAATAAATATCATTTATAATGAAAACAAAATAAAATAAAATAAAATAAAATAAAATAAAATAAAATAAAATAAAATAAAATAAAATAAAATAAAATAAAATAAAATAAAATAAAAATAAAATACTAAACATTTATTGGAAAGCAGACCCAGGGAGACCCTCTCGGCGGGTGAGCACCTTCCCCCGGAGATGTCAGCGCCGCGACACCCTCTGTGTGAGGCTGCAGGCGGCGGGGCCGCTGGGTGCCGCGGGGCGGGCGTGCGGCCGGGCCGGGGAAGCTTTAGCGGGGCCGGGGCCCGGGCGCCGCCGCCACCGTCCGAGCCACGGGAGACAGCGCCGCCTGGCGCTCGGTGTCCCGCAAACGCAGCGAGGCAGCGAGCCCCACTCTCCACACACCCCCGCGGCGGCGCGGCGGGGCTCGGCCGGGCCTCGGTCAGCGCGGTCCGGCCTGAGCGTGAGGCAGCTCATCCCATGGGGCCCCGCGGGGTACCCGGGGCCTGGCGGGGCCGGTAGTCCCCGGGTTTCCAGGAGTGAAGGCCTGAGCTGTGTGACAGAGGCGGCCACCTCTTGGCGAGTGGCCCCACCACCCGAGCCGGGCCGTCCCGCCTTGGTTTGCCTAAGGCTTGAAACCAGGCGGGCCTTCCCTCCCGCCACACCCCGGGGGTTTGACACCGAGGGGAATTCAGACACTTGGCAATCCTCTGCGGTTGACAGAAAGGAGAGGTGTACCCGGAAAAATTCTCCAAGTTCTGAATGGTTTTTATAACAAAGCTTTGCTGGCCTGAAAGCTGAGCCTGGTGTTTGGTTCTGCGGGCGGGTTTGTGTTACGCAGCCCTGTCTGCACCATCTGCCAAGGACAGGCTTCTGCGAAAGTGAAAAACAAAAATGTCAGACCAGATGAGGCTGGGGAAAAGCTGAGGCAATGGAGAAAAGCACGTGGAAAACAAATAAATGTGTGCAAGCCCGTTTTATACTGGCCTTACCAGACTTCTCTCTCCCCGAGAGCTGCGTTAGAGCCTGGGTATGTCTGCACGGGTGATCTCTGCACACGTGTGCACACACCGCTACACAGCTAAAATGTGAAATTGTGAAGCAAAAAAGCTTTCTGTAATGAAAGGACTATTTCCTTGTTTCATAAGTTATATCTCTTTATGAAATATTGCCCAATACAGTGATGTTTCCACTGCTCTCTGTAAGAAAGATTCATTACAGCTGTCATAAAGTAAGAACTTAATTGCTGTTTGATTAATATAGGAATCATTGAATATAGAACACGTCAGCAAAACCTGTATCCACTGAAAGCCAAGGATGCCTTTCTTTCCTCAATTTTAACTCATTTTACAATGAGCTCCAAAATGAAGTGCAGCCTGTCTTTATGGATTAGAACATGTGGCAGATCAATACCCAGCCGGGAAATGGGTGTGCATGTTTCCAGTATCCTTTTGTAAATAACTTCCATTCTTTGTACAGCCGTTAAAACAAAAAGCCCACAAAGCAGCTCTCCCATCCAAACAGATTATCCCTGCTGGCTCCTGGGTCGGTAATGGGGCGCCTGCAGGGCATGCTCCAGAGGGAGCGGTGCAAAACAAAACCAAAGTCACCAGAAAGGTTTCTGGTTCAGTGATCGTAACTATAAAATAGCTCCTATTCTTCAGGTTTAGGTGTAGTAAATACAAACCTAGTTTCAATGGCTGCATTTAGAAAGGATCTAAGTTAAAAGTGGAATTGGTGTACGTGCAACATACCTCCCTGCTTATGTGTGGCTCAATGCAGTTTGCCAGGTGGAAGATCATCTCCAGTCACAACACCAAATTCATCTACGGCAGCATTTCTGGTATGAACCACCACTGTGGAGATTAAAAGAGATATACATCAGTGTATATCTCCTAAGACCTCAGGGGGAGGCACAGTTTCACTCCCATGGAGACTATTTTCATACTGGCCTGCCCTGCCATGATGTCGCTGTCGAAGTTATTTCTAACCTCATTTCTGTCAGTGCAGACAGGCAGACCTCTGCTGTTGGAAAAAGTTCAGGCATCTCAAGCCATCTGAGGTGTCCTTGGGTATCCTGTCTGGCCTCCACTGCAGCTCCAGAGCAGCCAGTGTCTCCCATGGGACCTGTGTGAGACTCCTCAGTTTTGCCAGGACATTTCCAAGGACTGTGATGCCTCTGTGTAGGCAAATTAATCCCTTTCTGAAGATTTCCGTGCACTCAGGACTTCATTTGTCCTGCCAAGCTCCAGACACACTCCAGGGGAGTTCAGGTAAGAAGCAATTTACTTTGCTCCTTGTGTAGTCAATAGAGGCAATTCAGCTTTCCTCAGAGCTGAGGAAAACTGGCTTTTTTCCCAGTGATGAGGCCAGCATAAAATTCTGTCTGCTCAGATGGTTGTTTGTTAAGCCTGAGCACTGTTCACAAGTTCAGAAAGTAAGCTACAAGGTCTTCAGGGCACCTGCAGATGGAAACTTCTGCATAAGCACAGGTTCAGTGCTGGAGAAGCACCATTCTGATAAAGATTCCTTATTTTACTGACTTATCACTGACATAAAATAATCTTGCTCTGTACAGAGTCATGAGCTACAGTAAGCAATATTATCCTGTCTTGAGGTATGCAAGTTTAGAAAACTTGAGGCTAGCTTTCTGACTTTTGCATGTGGAAAGTATTGGCTTATTTCTCTTCTGCAACTTACCTGCAGTGTTTTCCAAGTAATTTTATTTCCTACTAACCTAATTAAAGCTAAGTGTAAAAAATGCTGGCTGTTGTTATTTATATTGGGGGAGCAGAAGCTCAGAGGACAACTATCTTGCTATTTCCTACATAGTTTTTATTCAGTAAAAAACTAAGTGATAGGCCTAACCTAGTCAGAGCACTGTTTTGAGAAAAAAAGTAATTATTTCATTCTCATATTGGAAAAATTCTATTTTTTTTACGTGGTCTCCAGATGTAATTAATGTGTGTTTATTTTATCTCATCTCACTTCTTAGTGAATTCATTCTTTTTGCCCACAAGGAAAAGGGCCCACGCGTCAACACTTCCTTACCCACTACAATCGCCTGTCAGTGCCAAATGCCAGTTTTACACAGTGGCTTTATTTTTATTTCTGTTAGACAAGAACCCTCCACCGTAGCCTTCACAGGTCTATTTCAGTCAAGCCACAGAATGTGGTGATTTGCATTCCGTTATAAATTGCTCAGTGTGCACAGTTACCCTTGCCACTCTCTCTATCTTCATTCATTTCAGAGCAAAAAAAGCCATCAGTTTTGTCTTCATCTGCCTTCTCCCTCACAGTATGTGTTCTTCTTATGTCCACAGTATCTCACTTATTCTTGATCCTTGCAGGTCAGGAATTGCATTTATGTCGAAGTGCTAGGCAGCATTGCTACCTACTTCTCCTTCTGGAATTTGATTATTCTATGTTAAAAAGAGGTCTTTCCCCCACTGCAAGATAGAAAATCAGTCACTCTTGTTATGTACTGAGCACCAGACCGCAAACACAGCTCAAAGACATACCCAGCCTCCTATCGCATTTTAGACTTGGCCTGCAATGGATGTTTCAGATGCTCCAGGAATCAGTGTGAGAGAGAGCAGTTAAAGAGTAACTTCTCTCTTGTACCATCCCACCTTCTGGAAGTTTGATGTTTAGGAACTTCCTGAACCAAAACTTACATTTGGAGTTTGCATCATGTTTAACAGTCCCTGAAGAGTCTTGTCCCTTGTTGAATACACTTGTATTTTTGGCCTTCACGACACATGGTGGCAATGACTCCTACAATTTAAACACATATGAAAAATACTTCCTCTGTTTGTATTAAGCCAGCTGCTCACAGATCACAGTGGGAACCACTGAACAATGAGCAAGGATTCATCTGCTCCATGACATTAACCTTTGTTTTTCTAAACTAGAGAGTTTCTTTCCCTTTAGTTTACTTAACATGTTAGTCATTGTTGTCACTGTTCTTTGTACTTCTTATCCTACTGTGAATCTTCATATATGGAGTGGCCAGAGCTGCTTGTTCAAGACACAGGCACACCATTTGTATCTACATTATTTCTTGGTCCTATGAACAATTTGGCAGGCTCCTTAGTAGTGATATGTTTGAAAAGCTATTATTTGTTCTTTTACCTTTAGCATGCTTCTCCTGAAAGATGTTTTTAAACATAAAGCTACAAATGATCAAGCTAAGTCATTAGGGGTTATATTCTATTCAATAATTTTTTTCCATTGCAGCAAAACTTCAACCTTTATTTTTATTGGAGTCTCCTCTTAAATTTCAAAATAATTCAAAGACAGGTGTCATGCACTTTATGTCTGCAAAGGAAGCCAAGAAAATAAGACTTTATTAAACATTTGTGGTTTATGCCTGTAGTCTATTTTGCAGCATCTAGTAAGTTCAAAGCACATATTATCTATCTTTCCAAATGTCTGGGACTGTGTTGCACATCTAAATATTATGAACTACAGAGACAAAAGCAAATTAGCCTCATTTCTCAAAAATAATGTCAAAGTATTCCATGGTACCTAGGTTAGTTTTTTCAAGTACTCATATATTGATTCAAACTAGCAAATGCTATCAGATAGCAATCCTTCTCACCTTCTTCAGCACAACAATCACGTGTACATCGCAGGAGTTGGAAGCAGTTTGTTAGGGCCATTAGAGAGGTGCAGAGCTTCTGCACTTGTTCTCTAAATGTCTGCTGAAGCAGAAGTTTGAACTTTCTCCTTTAAGTATCTATAAGCAGGTAAGACTGGCAATGTCCTCTCTTCTTTTTTTTTTTCCACATACTCTAACACAAATATATTTTTCCTAACTACAAATATATTTTTTATTCTCCCAATGTCATCTTTACAGACTTACTCTTGAATACCTTTCATCTATGGGAATTCTGTAATTAGGCTCCTCACCCAGTTATCAGCTTTCTTGTTTGACATTCCACCTACCACCCTGGGGATATTGCATATCAGAACTTTTTCTGCACATTAGGTTTGAACAGTGATTAAGGAAATGATTCATGACTGGACATAGTCCAATATTACTCTTGTTTTACCATCAGAAGCAAACAATACTTTTTCTCTATAGGGTACACATAGTTTGAGTTCTGTCTCTTTGCTTTTGGTTAGATATGATGTTGCAAAAACTAATTCTGTCACTTGGAGTGAAATTACCTATTGTGGCTTAGAAGTCTATTTCTCAAAATCCAGCTATGTTGTACTGCCAGCTCAGAGAGTATTGTTTTCTCCCATTTCTTTTAAAGATCCATTCAAGCATTTTTGTCATGACAGGGCTTATCACAGTGACAGCTATACTCTGCCTAACAGATCAGTGGTTAGAGCAGCCACCCATGAAATGGCACATCTAATTTTAGGCAGTATTGTGGTTTAAACCCAGCTAGCTGCAAATGCCACACAGCTGCTTGCTCACCCTCCCCCTCCTGAGGATAGGGATGACAATTAAAGAGTAAAGGGAAAAGAGACTTGTGGGTTGAGAGAGGAACATTTTAATAACTAAACTACAATAATATTGAAAACAATAATGATAATTATAATAATTATAATAATGGTAACATATATACAAATATACAAATAAGTGATACACAGTGGAATTGCTTTCCAGCCAATGACCAAGGCTCAGCCCATTCCCACCTAATGATCCCGGAGCAAGGAAGAGTCCCGAAACTGCAATCCCAGAGAAAAGAACTTGAGAGTCCAAGAGCTGACTGAGAGAGTGAGGTGACCACGAAAGACAGAGATGACCCAGAGGGAGGCGCAACCCAGAGAGAGAGAGTGAACTTCCAGAGCCTCATCTATATACTGGGCATGCTATGCATGATAAGGAATATACCACTGTCCAGTCTGAGACTCAATCCAAAACCTAAGGTCAATCCTAGGCTAGTAATGGGGGCTATGCTCCCTCCCAGCGTCTCCTGCACCTGCAGACACTGGCACAGCAGAGAGGCTGAAAAGTCCTTGACTGTCCTGGCAACAACTATAAACATCAGGATGTTATAAGCCTACTCCTCAGCACAAATCCAAGACACAGCCTCTCACTAGCTACTATGAAGAAAGTTACCTCTGTCCCAGCCAAAACCAGGACAAGCAGTCTTCATCTGGAAGTCCAGTAGAACTGGCTTATCTACAAGACTAGTTTCTTACTGAAAGCAATCTCTGCCTCATCCCTTGACTCGTATATTCCCAACTGTTGAGTGGCCAGTTCCAAAAAGAGGTTCCCCTAGAGCTTATAGCCAAAGTAACCTCCTCCATAATACAGGTGATCTGACATAAACCCTGAACTTGATCTGGTATAATGGTATATTCCATATCATGCACTGTATGATACTATACTGTATGATGCACATAAAGATGCTATGTATTTTGTAGTGAAGCATTAATACAATGTAATGTTAGAGTATTTTTCCTAAATATGTTCCATAACAGAGACCAGCAATAAAGCTAACGTTTTTTCATGTTAATGAAACATGGCTGATTATGTTTAAATGCATGCCAGAATTTACATTTAAAAAAAAAAAAAGTAAAATAAGTAGTTTAGAGGATCTTCTATTGTCCAATTAAGAATTTTCCAAAAGGAAAGTAAAATGCCTTTGTTTGTACTATTCTGTTATTTCCAGATGTCTAATACACTGAACCCGGCACTGCCACGTCAGTAACACTTGAGCTGTGGAAACCATGTTGTCATTTATTTATATTACTGTAGCATCATAAACTGGGTCAAATAATTGAGTTCACCAAACTGAGATTTACAAATTGAAGACATGCTCTTGGAAAAAGAAAACAAAAGAAAGAAATGCAGTTTCATAACATCAGAAATTATAGGTCCTTTAAAGAAAACTTCTCATAGTCTGGAGTATCATTCCTGGAATAGATATTAAGTGTAATTTAACCAAGCTTCTTTTTATTTGGAACACTCAGTCAGTTTCTCTTAATATGCTACACCCTAGGTGTTCCTTTTTATTTAGTTGAAACAACCAAATACATGGCCACAAAAATCTTATGCATGGTGGTTGGGAACCATCAGTTGTAAATTATGGAACACAGGCCCCTGGAATCAGTTTAATGTTCTTATAAATTCTCTGTGTTTAACTAAAAAATTATTTGTCATCACAGTTATTTTATTCTTAAAGAAGAAATGGAATGAACCCTTGAAGACAGTAGCTATCTATCACATGGAAAATGTTCTATTGATATTGCTGCATTTCAGATTTGCACCAGGCAAGATGCCAACTAATCTCTAGCACTCTGTTTTTCTAATAATATGCTGAATTTTAAACCAAAACCAATCTACACCAATACTTACATTTCAGCCCACTCAAATGATGATAAACGATGAGATTCCTATGCTCAAAAGCTTTTCACAGAAACCTTATTCAGAACCTCTCAGCTGCTAGACTCCATGAAAGGAAATAAAATCATTAAATTATATTAATTATTATCTAATTACTTGTTTTGGTGCCACAGAAGCACTAAGTGTGATCATGACCAGTAACAGATAAATATATACAAATACAAGAGGAGAAATTCTTAGCAATCTCTATTTCTAATCTGAAAAATGAATAAAGCATTGTCCATCTCTTGCTTAAGAACACTATTTGAAAATTCATACCTGAACGATTTAAAGGAGTTAAAACCTGACCAGTATTTGCAATTTGGACTTCATCTTGTTTGCAGTTTACATTGCAGATCCAGCTCACAGCACAACTAAGACACAAGTCAAGCCTGGGGCAAAATGAATTCATTTTATCTAGGAAAGGAAGGAACTCTTAAGCCACAGAGAACACAGTGTCTACCTGTGACCTTGCTAGTAGAGCAGCACTTAATGGTATTAAAGCACATGTACTGAGTTCAAAGTAGTATCTGCAAATATTCTTGGAAATGTCTTTCTCTTTCAAGGAACAGGAAACATTCCCATGACCCCCCGGTACTGATATTGAGAATTTAGTTCATTTTTTGTACAGGTTTACAATTTGACTTGACTTTAAGATCCAATGTCTATTTGTAAGAATGATCATTCAAGCTTTAGTTATATTTTCAGGCCCATCTCCTCTGTGATTTGTTCCTGCCAACTAATCTAACCAATGCTGACAAATGAGAGATTAAACCTGGTATTTAGATGTGGTAATATCTGCCAGCACAGATCTACAATCTTAATTTTCCACCTTCATTTTTAATCAGAGATTCTAATAAAGCCAAAAGGAGCCTCAGGGTGTCAGTAGACTCTAGCTCTACACCCAACACCCAGATTCCCTACTTAGACTCTTCCTTTCTGCTCATGGGCTTGGACCTGCTTGTCGGAGCAGAGATCCCACAGCCAAAGTTTAAGGCTTTCTTCAAAGCCATTAAATTTCCATTAAATTTAGCCACTGGCATTGTTGTACTGTTGCCTGTGGACTCTTGCTGACATAGTAGCTCTGATACAGCAACAACATCTAGGCTTGCAGCCAGAATTAATACTCTTTAAACAATCACATACTGCTCTAGTGCTTGCTAATCTTAATGCAGAAGCTCTTTCATTTTAGTATTTACCTTTATACGGCTGCTGGGTCCATGTCTATTGTGTACCTAATAAGCCAGGGGGTGAGGGGACTAAAGAGGGTGTTCATACTACTCTCCACTTCTAATTTCAAAGACTACAGGATCTGACAACAAAACCCCTCTCACTCAGATTAATTCAGTCTCCCCCAAGAGCATGAGCTAGCCCCTTTCTCATGATCACTCTACAGGGCCTGTGATAGCTCTCTACAGGGAGAAACCTTCTGCTTCTAGCAACTTTTTACCTCCAATTGTTAAGGACTAATCAAGTGTAGAAGAAAAAATGAACATTTTCTCTCCCTTAACCTTGTAACAGTATACACACTCTATCACAAGCTTCATTTCCTCCAACAGGTACATATAGATTTGCAAAGAAGTTCTAAAACACGGTGGTTCTGAACTGATAATAGTTCTTGCTCACTGTGTTAATGTTTGTTCAAAGTGCAAGACAGCAAAGAGACAACCTGTAGAGTTTTTAGCTGATTTCATTCCACGTGTTACTACAGAGCTGATCTACTGAAACTGAAGCAAAGATGAGAAATACCGTGCCTAGCTGCTACAGAATAGATGCCAGGTTCCAGAAACTCTGCTGTACTGACAATATACACATTTTTATTGATACTATTCTGTTTTTACTGACAGAAACTTAAACAATTCACAGAATTAAAAATGTACCTATACAACTCAAATTGGTTTTGTTCATTACTACATGATCGTTCACACTGTGAATGCCAACAAGAATTAAAAACATAAGGCACATATATCCAAAAATTAAAACTTCAATTTATATGAAATGTTATACATTTTCTTTGGAAAAAAAAAGTGTTAATTTGTAGTGAATTGTGAAATAGACAATGGTAAAGTGAAAATCTGATTACAAAACACATTGACTGTGAACATTAAATACAAAACAGACCATAGTTGTTGCATATCAGTATAAAAACCTATATAAAAATCAAGCTGTGAGAGCACACAGAACTTTACATATGTGTTGATATAAGTCAGTGTTACCTTGCCTGATAAGGAATATAGAAAGAAGAAGAAGAGCTGGTTCTGGAAAATTATCCTAAAGTGAAGAAAAAATATTTTTCCAAAATATAACAATGGAAGTGGCAGGTATATGGCTTTCTAAAAGAAGATTTGCTGAAATTATTTGGCAATTCAAATATGCAGAGAGCACAGAAAAAAACCACATTCAAAAGTCAGCATTACACTCCTTATAATTTTTGCACTGGCTCTGAGATTGCATAAGACACAGTTGAATAAAAGCTGACAAACACTAAGTTTCATACATTTTCTGAAAGCTCCATTTTTTTAGGACCTTCTTACTCAAGCAGGAACACTCCAAATGCTGACACTTCATAATAAAAATGAGTAATTGTATTATGGAAATATCTAATAAAGTTTTAAGACTGAACTGTTCAAGTGAAAATGAAAGGTATTTATGATGCAGTGATACATTATCCCCCATAACTGGAAGAAGAGATATATTTCTATTTTCATAGATTAATGGAAATATGGATCATACATTCTCCGAATTTTCATTGAAACTGATTTAATTTTGACTGGTTTATTGTTTATTGTCCATGTATCCCAGTGAATGCCGGTTGCAAGAAATCTACCTGTGTAGCGATGAACACCATTAAGATTTGCAAGGCCACACTGGCTGAACCACCAGCCAGTGTTATCACTGAAGTTACTGCAGCTCTTCACAAGGTTTTCTTTAATAGTGCACATTGGCCTACATCCATCATTATCAACATCAAATGTGCTGAAAGGCATTGAATTCTGGTTATCTTCTCTTCTGTATCCTCTAAATGCATCACCTAAGTACAACACAAGAAGCAGAAGGATAAACAAGTATTTATGGAGAAACATAACATTTCTTGTTGCATACCTCACAAACTTTTCCTCTGAATTTATTAGAAAAATAGATTTCTTCAAAAGTGGTTCTAGAGCACCAAATAATGAGCTGGCAATTTGTTAAAAACGTAGGAAAGAAAATGTATAAAGTGCTGAGAAGTGTGAAAGAAGTTGAAATTCAATTAAACATCTTTATATTATTGTTGCTTCTAGTGACACACACTGGCTATGAAGCGGAAGAAAAGAGAAGAGAAATTGAAAGGGTTGTTAACTTCAGATTTTCCAGTGATGTGCCCAAAGCCCCAGAGTGAGTCATGAAAGAAAATGGAATTAATAAAACACGATCAGTGATTACTGGTTCTGTTTCCCTACTAAAGAAATAATGTTTCTTACAAACACAGGTAAAGCACCAACACATTTAGAGAATAACTATTATGTTAGTAATAAGGAACATTCTTGCATATTAGTAAACATGAGGAAAAAAAAAATAGAAAAAAGCAGCAAGACATGGTACAATACTTAACAGAAATCTTCACACATTTGGTATAGCTATGACATTAAGGGAGGTATGGAATTGTAAATTAATTTGGATCTATAGATCAACCACTAACTGTTGTACACTGCAGGCCTAATTTGTTCCAGTCGGTTTCCTTTTGTATGCCACTGTCTGGGCACTTCTGAACCAACCAAAGCAACAACATCAGGAAGACTTCCACTAACATCAGCAAATTTGTGATGAGATAATGGGCATCTAAAGAATTGAACCATTAGATAGATATGTGTAAATACACACAAAATCCCTTATGTATTAGATATTTATTCTGTGGACTTGAATCTGTTAAAGTTCCTTTATTTTCTTCATTATTTTTCTTTATTAAAGAAGTGTTTATTCAGTTATTCCATTAAAGACCTTGAAGCAGTACAATAAAATTATTTCTTAGTATGTAAATATTGATGCTGGCGTAAACATTTGCTACATCATTAACCATTTATTTGCATAAATGTTCATTATGCACCCAATAGAGAAAAAACAGATTAGAAATGAACAGTTTAAAACTTAACTAAGTCTTTGAATGCATTTTTTTCACATTAAGAAAGGGAGCAGCTATCTTTAAATACTTTAAAGAAGGAGGTTCTTACCAGCACTTCCAGAATAACGCCCCAAATGGATCTTAAAATAACATGCTTCGTCCTCTATCCAAAACCCGTCATATGATGCATAGGCATACTTGTCATTTTCTGATTCCAAATCCACATACAGACTGAAACTAGTGCCTTTTTGATTTACTATGTGAAAAATCTTTCTCAGTCCAAGCCAAAATTCCCCTAAACCAGAAATACATAGTCAATTAGCTTCTAGAAACAGAAAGTGTAAAATTAAAAATGGATTCCTCTAGTTTTTGTACTTTCCTTCCTGAACCAAGTGTAATACAAGTTGACTGATGTCTTTGAAAGACTAATGAAGGTACAGAGTAATCTTCCTACTTCATTGGGAAATCCATGGAAAGAATTCCCATGTGCACATCATCTTTTTTCTCTATGACATTTTTAGAAAATTGTCCACATGATAACTTCCAAGCATTCATCTTCAATATACTTTTAGAAGACCACAAAAAATTAGTGTACTAAAGATCCACTCGATTAAACAGAATTCAGTAGTGTTCCTAAGGGCAATATTGAGAAACTATAAATGTTAGCGTTCTATGAAATGCAGCAAAACTAAAACCCTGTTCTGGAGACTTCCTACCTTTGTAAATTGCATTTTTTTCCATGAAATGTTGCCCCATGTGAGCTGTGCTTTTTTGCATTGTTGAGAAGTTTTGTGCTTCCATTGCAATCACAGGTAAACTCCTGCAGAAGGAATTAGCTTTAGACTTGCTGGATGAGAGGTGGCAGTAAAAAGGTATCATCGCAGTTGTGTTGGTATTAGCATCTCCCACAGTATCCTTGTGGCTAAACTGAGGAAGTGTGATCTGGATGATCAGGTAGTGAGATGGATTGTGAACTGGCTGGAGAAAAGAAGCCAGAGAGTTGTGGTGAATGGGATGGAGTCTAGTTGGAGGCCTGTATCTAGTGGAGTCCCCCAGGGTTCTGTATTGGGACCAGTGCTATTCAATATATTCATCAACGACTTGGATGAGGGAATAGGGTGCACCCTCAGCAAGTTTGCTGATGATATAAAACTGGGAGGAGTGGCTGACACGCCAGAAGGCTGTGCTTCCATCCAGCGAGACCTAGACAGGCTGGAGATTTGAGCAGGGAAAAATTTAATGCAATTTAACAAGAGCAAGTGTAGAGTCTTGCATCTGGGCAAGAACAACACCAGGTTCCAGTATAAACTGGGTACTGAGCTGTTGGAGAGTAGTGTAGGGGAGAGGGACCTGGGGGTCCTGGTGGACAGCAGGATGACCATGAGCCAGCACTGTGCCCTCGTGGCCGAGAAGGCCAATGGCATCCTGGGATGTATCAGAAGGGGGGTGGTCAGTAGGTCAAGAGAGGTTCTCCTCCCCCTCTACTCTGCCCTGGTGAGGCCTCATCTGGAATATTGTGTCCAGTTCTGGGCCCCTCAGTTCAAGAGGGACAGGGGACTGCTGGAAAGAGTCCAGCGCAGAGCCACGAAGATGATGAAGGGAATGGAGCATCTCCCTTATGAGGAAAGGCTGAGGGAGCTGGGTCTCTTTAGCTTGGAAAAGAGGAGACTGAGGGGTGACCTAATCAATGTTTATAAATATATGAAGGGTGAGTGCCAGGAGGATGGAGCCAGGCTCTTCTCTGTGACATCCAGTGATAGGACAAGGGGCAATGGGTTCAAGCTGGAACATAGGAGGTTCCACTTGAATAGGAGAAAAAACTTCTTTACAGTGAGGGTGACAGAGCACTGGAACAGGCTGCCCAGAGAGGTTGTGGAGTCTCCCTCTCTGGAGACATTCAAAGCCCGCCTGGATGCGTTCCTGTGTGATCTGATCTAGGCGTTCCTGCTCCGGCAGGAGGATTGGACTAGATGATCTTTCGAGGTCCCTTCCAATCCCTAACATTCTGTGATTCTGTGATTCTGTGATACTGCAATATTTCCATTGTTTCTAATTTTGCATGCCCTATGGTGAAATATTCCTGATTTTTCTCTTCTTTAAGGAAATATTTTGCAAATGTAATTAAAACCAACTAAGGCTTTTCTTTTAAGTCTGAAAATACAGTTTATATATTATTTCAGGAAGAAAATATCACAACATTTTAAACACCTCATGTGAGATTGAGGATGGGCAATGGCTGAAGACTCCATTAGGACAGTAGTCATTATTGAGAAGATCTGATAGATTTGCTGAAAAAAATGTCTTAAGTGTGAATAAGACCTTTAAGAACCAAGAACTTTACTCTCTATGCTATTAAAAATCCCACACAATTTAGTGGAATTTAGCTCAGATAAAGACAGCAGAAACATTGGGTCCAAAGTGCTTTAGAATATTTAAAATTAATACCAGAAAGGTCACCAAATCCATCCAGATATTCAGCCCATGTTCTCTGAAATGGAATTATTCCATCAGTTCTTTTCTGAACCACAGTCCATCCACCTCCTTGAAAATCCATGTCACACAAAACCTAAAATAGACATAGATATGATTAAGCACTCTTGAAGCAGCTGTTACGAAGAAAACAATTTAGTTAAATAAAGGTGGACTATTCAAGAGTTTTGCTGAGCAATATACCTTTCAAATACCTTAACAAAAAGCTCAAAGAAAATAACAAATGAAGCTGCAGTATTTTCTTATATGTTCAAGTTGGACTGCTTGATTTGGATATTTTCTCAACCAGTAGAAACTGTTGCGTTTAAATGTCTGTTCATATCAGATATAACAAATAGGCTTTGATAAATGTTATGGGGTATTAATAATAGCATGAAGTGGAAGCAACATGCAATGTCATGTGTTCATCATGCAAATCATTACAGATACAGGCACTGACACAGAATATACCTTTATTTCAGCAAAGCAAAATACACACAACTTCTGATGTGTTCTCCCTCACCATCATACCTTCTTCCCCAGAAATATTGTGCTTGCAATGCCTGGGAAATGTAAAGCCCTTAATAAAGGTAAGGAAATGGAAAAAGTCATAGCAATAACCAAATATGTAATAATTTATGCTGGAGCAGCAAAAAACTCAGGGCACCCCAATCCAGGGAAGTCCCAATGTGAACACCTAACAGCCTGCAACTGACCAGTTCCACTGAATACATGAGATCAGCTCTCAAATTTATGAGTCTTTATGAGTCTTCACTAAAATTTGTGCCCAACGGCATGTCAAATGACAGGGGCCCAGCTGCCCTCTTCTCTGCTGTGGAATATCACACTATGTGGCACATTTTCACCTAAGCCCATTTAACTTTAGACACATCATTGAGTTTCCTAACTTAGGCATCTTATTGCCATTGTGTCCCTTGTAATCCCCCTTATACAGAGAAATGTGCATTCATAATGTGGCTCTGGGGAACCAAGATCTAAATCACCTTCTGCAGATGTCAGTCACCTCCACTGTCTGGAGAAAGGGCCCCTAGACCCTTGGCTGCTCTCTAGGGATTTCAGAGAAGTGCCTAAAGTTAAGTGGAATGTATCCAGATCACTCTGGGTATTTTTCAGGTATGTCCCCCAAGCCAGAGCTTGACCAGTTCTACCAGAAATTCTGGGCATTCTAATGTAGAAAGGTGCATATTGCACATATAGATTCTGCACCACCTAAGCAGTTCAAAGTAGTTCTTAGGAGATACTATGCTTAATGAGTGTTTAAAAACAAAGGCTCATTTATAAGGGTCTCCCAATGTGACTAATATCAGGAGGATTAACCTGGAAAATACCTATAGCCATGGAGCTGTTAACAAAAGTAACTTCAGAATATAATGTTGGCTATCAGTAAATCATAATAGTAAGCAGATGCACAAGTGATGGAGTAAAGTAGGAATTTTTTCTTCATGTTACAGGGAATGTACACAATGGAACACATTTCAGAAAAGAGAGATTTGCAGTCTTAGCCAATTGCTAAAAGTAGAGTGGAAGTCAGTTTAAGCCTCAAAAAAATTGTGTCAGTCTGAGCTTTACATGTTGCACCCCCATTGCCTGTACCAGCCAGGTATTTTTCACAAAACCAAAGACTCATTCTTTGGCAAGAACACATCAACACCATATTCAGAGCCTCTGTGACTTAACATCACCTTCTCTATGAACGACAAGAAATCAACAGGACAGAGAGGCAACGCAATCTAATACAACCTGAGGAATCTTGGATCTTCAAGTCAGTCAATGCCATTGGATGCTTTGAGCAATCCTTGCAACACAAATAATGAATGAATCATATTAAGATTCATGTGCATGAAAGAAAATTATGGGCTTTATTCCCTGGAGAACAACATGCTTATTTCTGTTACCCAAGGAGGGTGAAACTGGAATAAAATAAATACAGAAGATTCCAATATTAATATTTAGATGCAAATACCTAAAACTCATTAAAAATAACCCCATTGCCTCACCCTCTGTCTTGAGAAGATGATTGCATGCTTGGCTACTCCTCTCACTATGAGTCAGAAACACAAAGAGAAGCCCACTTGGTCACAACACCAATCTTCAGTCCAATATAAATTAGTGGGAGTGTTGATAATTCTCAGAAGGAGCAGATTTGGTTCAACATGAAAGGTTATCAGACAATTAGATATGGCATCAAAACAAACACCAGATAAGTAAAAATATGAAATAGAGACACAAAAAACAGTCTTCACTGTGTAGTCTCTTAATCCCTTATATGCTGGAACTGATTCAATTTTCTTTCTTAAAGCCTTATAATAGTTAATCCACTTTACAGCTTGTTCTGTGTCTCATATTATGCAAGGTATGAGGGGCATGACTGTACCAGATACAACTTAAATTAAATGAGCGGGAGGATGCTTCTGCTGAATATTTCTTCCCTTTCCATCTTCAGTCTGTATAAGAGGTATACTCCAAACACTGTTTAGTTTATCTGACCCACCTTAGAAATATCATTGATCATTGAAAAATTTATCAGAAAATGATTATTAATCAATTTTCCAGAAGTTAAATTGGTTTTAATTGTCTCATGTTTGAATGCTCAGATAAAAGTCCATTTTGGAATAACTTTCTGAGATGACAAGAACCTGCCACGACCACTGAAACTGGATATTCTTAGAACTCCTGGAATTCACGTTTCAATTAGCCCAAGTTAAGCATCAAAATCTATACTCACTTTTGAAAACATGAGGATTCAGTCATGAAAACAGAACATGAGAACAGGATCAAATTGCCTAAATAGTTTTCTTCATTTATTTTGTAACTTTATGCAAATAATTCTGAAGACATTTTGGTTTAGTTTCAGTTACATTTAAAGGGCAGCTTATTGCTGAAAAGGTCCTCATTGAAATAAATTGTTTCATGCTGGCTTTGTTTTATGATTTTTATTTTTCTTACTATGGTTTTCTGCCTCTTTGTATTTTTCTTGTTTTGGTAGTCTGCAGAACTTACAGAACTCTTGGCTATTAGCCCCTTAAAATGCATTGCAATTTCTTATGTTTTAGTGTCTTGATATTTTTGTTCATCTATCATTTCTCTTGTACCCTTTTTATGCTTCAACACATGGAAGAATTTGCATTAAACAGTTTTCCTTAAAATAACATTCTTTATGAAATACACATCTTTTAGATATTTTTCTCTGAGAACTTTTTGGCACTATCTTTTCAGTTCGGTGTGACATCTACCAGACAAGAAATGAGATACTCATTTCATGAGTGCAGAAGTTTCTTCTCATTATTTATTGTTACCTTGTGCTTTCAATCAAATTATTATTATTTTTCCTTTTGTTTCTTGTTCTCCTTAAGGAACCTTTCCACTCATATAACTGATTCTCATATTCTGGCACTAAATGTGGAAAAGTTTCAAAAATACTTTTGAAGTGAAAGGAACTTTATCATTTTGGATTTATTTGCCAAAAGCTATAAGTGAACTGATAAATCACTTTTCTCACATAGATTAGTCATACCATCTCTCAGGAAAAGTAATTTGGGTGAGGTATGAATATTTCCTCTGTGGAATCCCCCTCAATCCAGAAGAAATTCTGAAACAGATGCATTTTGTAATGTGGTTCATCCTGGGGTAAGGCAGACAGCATTTTCTTTGTACTATAAATATGGTTGTTTTGTGGACACTTCTACCTGGTTTTGCCTTTCTTTTACCTGAGAGGAACTTGCTGATGAGTTACAGATCTTTTCCCCAAGCTCGCTGCATTGTATAAACAGAATGATATGTTTTTCTATCAGGGGTCTGCAGAACCAAGTTCAAGCATACTTCTGAAGCCTTTTCATAACGAGTTTGAGCTCTTTTTGTAGAATTTGCATGGTTCCAATTGGCTAGAGTTAAAGGGATTCATCCTTCGTTTGTTATATACAAAGGAAGACTATAAAGTTAGATATTAAATTTTACTATTTATTAACTGGCTTAAACTCCACATTTTTTCTCCAAAAACTAATGACCCCAGCATGCACTGCAAAATTAAAGGTTTGAAAGTGTCATATCTGTCTTTCCACTATGCATAAAGACTTCCCTAAGTAGAACAGCCTAAAATGGAAATAAACAGACAACACAAAGTATTCCTTGTGTCTGCATGGATCTGAATGTCCTGAACCTGAAGAAATTAACCCAAAACTCTCTTCTCCTAGATGAGCACGCTAACTCTGAGCTATTTCAGAAGATGTAGGTGGTGATAGGAGGCATGACTGCTGCAGTTCATGCTGAATTTCACCCTTTTTTCTTTGTCTTAAGAATGTATATCCTGCAAACTGGATATGAAGACTAAAAGTTTAGATGCCTCTTTGCCTCAAGACTGAGTTACAATGATGCTCAGACAAGAGCTAAGCACCTACTCCTCAAAATAATGTACATCTGCACCTATATTTAGATGCCTGTACAAGATCATGGTCCAAGCTACAGGCATCAGTGGAGCCACCTCTCAGGAGAAGTCAATGGTCTTCTACAGTCATCCAGTAGAATAATTCAAAAAGCCAAAGGTCACATTTTAGGAGCCAAATGGATCAGTCATTTTGCTCCTCAGTTTTCCATCTCTGAAACAGAAAAGGAACGCACTTCTCAATTTCCAAAAGGGGTCCTGGAAAATATCTTGGGTTTTCCTCTTTGGCACATTTTACACTGTATATGAAAATGGATGATGGGATCTTATGACAGAGATTAAATTTCTGTGTAGAAAATGAGAAACATCAAAAATACAGTAATGGAAGACACATTTGGATGATTTAATACATTTCTTATTCATCTGTTGAGAAATTGTAAAGGAAAACACTCTGAATTGATTAAATATATTCTAAGTGCATATTCTCAAGCAAATTGTGACTATCCTGAGAGATAAATTTATTACCTCAAAAGGATAATTTGATCCTTCTGGATGGATAATGTACAGACCAGTTGGAGTTTTTGAAACTGAACCAACGGTATCTTTAATATCAGTGCAATCCAATCCTAGAGAACAAAGGATTTGATGAAGTTCATTAGCAAAATTTGTTAAAAAAAATACAGTTTACGCACAGAATATTACTTTTCTTGGTAACGTATGAATGATCTCAAATAGCATTTTCTTGTCATGCAAACTTTAAAATCATGTTTTGACATTAATCTACCTTATAAATTAAAATTCTCTGAACTCCATTAAGCTCAGAAAGAAGGAAAAATTATATTGTATATCAAAAGTTCTTTCTAATCTTAACTGGTATGATACAGAAATTTAAAATTATGTATCTGGGACTTATTTTACAGATTTTATTTGAGTAACACTTGCACTGAATAAGAAGACATTTTATCTGGGGAAAGGTGTCTTTTTCCTGCAAATATTTGTATTTATACTTGCAAAAGCATTTATATCATAATGTATACACTAAAAAGCCTTTGCTTCTAAGTATTAAGCCAGGTTTGTGTATAAACATACTCTAGCAAGCAGTTTCTACAGCCAGTAGGACTGCTTAGAGGTCGTTTCCTTTAGTTGGGATGGACACTACAAAAGACCAACTTTCTAATTTTTCTAACTTTTCTAACTGTCCAGTGTTCAAGTGACTTCCATCTCATTTAAGAAGAATATTGCAAATGCTGAACACACTTTATTTCATTACAAAAGAAAGTGCCATTTAGCAATATCAGGCCAATTACCAGTTGTAAATGATTTAAAGGAGTCTTTATAATGACATTCTTAACAGTTCACAAATATTCCAGAGTTTATATTTGCATTCTAACACTGAATAAATAGTGTCAATGTTATAATTGCTTACCTTTACTTTCATTAGTTCTTTGACAAGTTACAGAGATAAAAAGGAAAGAGGTCAAGGCTAAATACAAAAAATACTTACCATGAGATTGAACTGCTTTGTAAGGAAGTGGATCCAAATGCTTTCTCAAAACTTCTGCATTCAGAAGAAGAAGTCTGTTCATGAGTTCATTTACCTGCAAATTCAAATAAAAGATCTTTAAATAGGTTGCAATAAGAATTTTACATTCTAAAGTTTTCTTTTTTTGATTATTAGTGAATATAATCTGAAGCTATTTTTTTTTGTGATTTGTTCATGATTCATACCTTAATTATGTGAATTGGTCCAATTTTTTAATTTTTACATCCAAAATTCTCTTAGGCACAATTTTGTTTCATTCAAGAAAAGTTCTTCATTTTGATTAAGGCTTTTTATCTGCACTGAGTGAGTGCACAGTGTTTGTAAACTATGATCAGAATTACTATAATATGTAATCTACACAAATATGGCAGGACTGCAGATAGGAAGCAATGTGTCTATCACTTGCTCTACTGCTATGTATGCCACTGAGTTATGGACCAGGTGGTGCTAATCACTCCTTGTAGAAATGGAACTCGCACTCTACCCGTGGTCCAAGGAATGGTGATAGTGTAATTCTACAATTTTAATGTTAATATAAATGGTTAATTTTCCTCAGTTAGACAATACTCACAGTGCTAAATAATAAATAAAAATCTGTATGATGAAGAAAAAAATACCTGATTAGAAAGGTAATCCAAAGAAGACTGTTGATCATCCATCATGTTTCTTACCAGTTTTTTTGTACTTCTTGCATATTCAACAAGAGAGTTCTGCAAATTTCCTTTAAAAGAAATACATTCATCCATTTTGTTATCATAAATCTAGAAATATTCTTAACTGAATAATGACATATTTATTTATGATATCTAAGTGAATATTGAAGGTGTTTAATCTTAGGGTACCTAAAAGTGAAATTAAAGCAGTACACAGACCACAGATTAAATCCAAAGATGCTAAGAACCTCAGGCTTATTGGTTGCAGTGAAGATATCTTAAGAAGAGATGGCTTTTCTTAAGATTTGAAGAAGAATTTCATTTTATCCTTGGACAGCCTGGATAACCAGTTACTGGATACCACAGAAATACAAATGCAAATGATAAAAGACAAATACCCAATGTTTCCCACTATCCTATATTTACTCATTCATTCTGCTACTTACTCATGCTCCTGGTTTTGCCTAAATATAGGCAAAAAATGCCAAAAATTCAAAAATTGTTAGGTAATTAATAATACATATTAAAAATCATATGGGAAAGACAAGAATTTTGACAAATTTTTCTAAGGCTGATTATATCAATTGCTGTGTTGTTTATCAAGGCAGGGACCAGAGGATGTTCTGTATAGATATCTAGAAAAGGCAAGCTGAAGTACAGGTTTCCTCACACTTATCTAACTAACTCCCACTGGACTAACTCCCACACAGCTAACTGTGGTGTTTGAATGAGGGACAGACACTCTTCCTCTCTAATGGAGGGAGCTATCAGCACTCAGAGGGTGACGCAGACTTAGGTGGGCTGAGCTGCTGCCTGGATTTGCCAGTCCTCACCAGTGCTTATGAAGGGAGACTAGCATGATTATATCCTACCTTTGACGCATCAGCTGCACCCCAAAAACATGGCACCCCAAATTTTCTGAACAATACTCAGGCTGGGCAGCAGGGTCAAAGGCTGTCACATGTGCTCAAGAAAATTCAAAAGTGAATTAGCACAGCATAGCGTAGCGTAGCAGAGGATTGCATAGCATGGCATTGCATAGCTTGTCACTGAGAGTATTCTTTATGAATACATACTGCACATGTACTGTTTTTCCCCTCGCAAAATTTTAGCTTGAACATCACATGGTACAAGGCATTGTTCTTTCTGTTTTGAAATATCTGCAGATTTATTTTTCTCTTCTGCCTTGAGTGGTTCCTCCACAGCTCCAACATTCCTTGTGCCCTGTTGTACCAAACAATGGAGGGGGAAATACATTGATCATAAAGCATATATAAAATAGCTCAGTCTGCCAAAATGAAGTTGGATCTCCATGGATCTTCCTTCAAAACCTGTTTTTTTAAAGCTTTATCAAGCAATAATTGACAGAGCTGAGTCCAAGGCCTGTCAGGTGTTTTCTGCTTAGCCATACCTCACAAGAGAAAGAGAGTGTCAGAGGTAAAAAAATAACCTCTATAAATTTAAAAAATACCACCAACATTTCTGGTAAAGTATCTACCTGTGAACTGGAGGCAAGAACTTTCAAACCTTGCATTTAAGAAGCTCACATTTTAGGAATTGCCACACCCAACAGACAACTCAAATGCTAACAAAGGCATTTTCCCTGGAAAGGAGCAGGCTTTTGGATTTACCACATAATTGCAAAACACTTTCACTCTTGAAAGTCCCTAAATTAATTACTTAGACTCTGATCACGGAAATGCTTGCATAAGTTATTAATTTATGCATGCAAGCAGTCCCAAGCAGGTTGTCAGACAAACCCAACATTAAAAAAATATTGTAAATGCTCTTATAGAGGAAAGAATAAAGGAATTCAATTCACAGGCATACAATTATCTGAAACAGTAACAATAAAAGCATTGGTAAAAGTAGTTACATCTATTAATGTTCTTTTAAAATAATATTTTCACATTTAATATTTTTTCTTTCATGGTGCTGTTTGACATAAAATAAGGGAATGCCTCTGACTCATCACTTAAGGAAATGCTAAAAGTCATTCCTGAAATATGTGTCATTGTAAAAAGACTAACACACATACATTCATTTGACTCTTTGTTTTTTTAATTTCATAATCTCAGCAAAGCATTGTAGTATGTCCATATACTGTACTTTCAAATGTAAATAGGACCCTTAGAAATGTAAAGATTTTAATTTTTTAAACTTATTTAGACTAGAATATGTCTTCAACATAATTGTTCTCTTTTCCTGCTTCAGGTTTCTCTTTCTGGCATTGGCACTACCCTGGCAAAGCACTGAACAGTTTTTTTCATGATTTTTGCTTTTAAAAAGTGAAAGTTAAAATTACATAAAACTGTTAACAGGGAGATTTAACAAAAAATAAAAGTTTCTGAATTATTAATGTAATTGCATTTTGTATCTGGAGATAAATGCTAGAGAACTTAAATAATATGTTTCTTTAATTTTTAAATAAGCACCAAAACAAGGAAGAAAAATCTATAAGAGTTATAAGTAGATCACTTGAAACTTATAAATAGATCACTTGAAACTATGGTTTGTTCCAGGGCTTTGTCACAGCTACCCACCAGATGTTCAATTAAATACTGTCAAGCAAATATTTTTAATCAATATTTATTTTTAACAAAGCCAACATGAAACAGGCGATTAAATCTGACCTCAGTAATTCACGCAAAAACTGTGACTCTGCCAAAAACAATAGTTACTCTACATTTACAGCCATGCTGATGAGGTTAAAAATACGGCCTGACAACTGAGTTGTGATGAAGGACATTAAGAAAAACACATTCTAATATACTGAATTCCTACAACTGAAATTTATTTTCATTTCTCTATCTGTAAATACCTGATTCTTCTGTATTTTCGCATCTATCCTGAATAAAGCAATCTACATTTTTAAATCATCTGTCATCTTTTTGAGAAAACATTTGGTTAAATTTATTATGTTATCTAAGCACAGTAATTGAAAATCTTACCTTAGATGAACAAGGCTTGACACTACTTATGACAGTCTCTCCTAAACTGAACAAAAAAATATTAAAACAAATCAGTGAAGTTACCCTAAAGCAGTTCATCTTTTACTTGAAGAAATGCAAACGTTTTGACGGGTTTCAAATTTCTGTGGAAAGGACTGTACACTATGAAATCCTGAGCTAACTATTTGGGAATGTCTGCAGCACAAAGAGCAGCCAAGACATCACTCCTTTAATGCCTGGATTTAATAAACCACATTTCAATTGCACAGAAGTACAGCGGCTTGTATCCTGAGAACAATTATTGCTTATCACCTTTACCTGACACATCAAACATGGATTTTCATTGTGATAAAATGGTGACAGATTTTCTTCTATGCTGTTTTGGTATATATTTGGTACTGAGTAGTCTGAGCTACTTGAAAGAACAAGTATTAATCAATATTTTCATCTTTACACCAAGGTTTTTATCATTAAATGAAGGCATTTACATTAGAGTGGTGGTAATGCACTAGAACTGGCTGTGGAGACAATTTTAGAATGTGTCCTAAAAGCAAATTCTAAATGGAAAAATAAAAAATAATTAATTTAAAATTATAGTTTGTGTGACACTGAAAATTGTTTACTGCAGCACTATAGCAGTCTCTCGGTCTCACTGGTAGCCGATCCTTAGGAAAAGGAGCATTGAGAGTGGGAAAATCATTCAAGTACAATTATTTTTACCCCTGAAAAATGTCAAAGGACAAGGAAATGTCCTGAAAAAGAAAAGTAAATGTAGTCCACAGAAACTTAATTAAAGCTGTACAGCAGATACCAATATCTTGAAAACTGGATCTGACATATTAACCAAAAAGTAAATTATTTGGAAAGTTTATTTGCAGAGTCCATAAAGGTCCAACAGATTTTCAACTCCTCATGCACACTAGAGAATTTAGATTGTTTGTGATCTGGATGAATAAATGAATCTTCAGCTTCTAATGTACCACTGGGAGATAACGCCGTCTAAAGAATCATCAGAATACCCTGTTCATCACCTTACACTTGTACAGCCAGACAATGTTCCAAATTTGTCTCGATACTGTGGTTCATCTCCATCCTTGTCTGAAGCTGGAATACTTTTGCTACAAGGTGGTTTGAAAGCAGTTGAGAAAGGGGGGTTAATACAGTTTTATGTCCAGATTTTAATCCATTTTTTAAACCAATGTTTTCTTTCAAAATTTGTAGCTAAGCACCTGCACCTGGACCCTTCTTGAGAGGAGCTTATTCGACTGCCTGTGAAATTTTTAACAACTTTGGTTCTTCAGTGTCTCTCAAAATCAAATTTTTTAATGTGTTCTGAAGTACTGCACGGCATATCATAGTTTTCCAATATTTAACTAGTGCACCAGTTGATGTTCTTTTAAAAAGATGCAGGTTGTGATCCACAGTACAGTCTCAGGGAGGTAAGAAGGTGAAAAGATTTCCATAGCTATCCATATATGACATTAAGGGGGAATGAACAGTTTTTATTGCTCTTCCTACTCACAGAAATAGGAAGAGGAGACAAATTTCAGGAAAAAATTGTTAAAACTCTTTCTCTCATGTAGTCACTGACACAGTTAAACTAAAGCTTGGAGGGCTAAAGGGCATTAGCAAATTAATCCCCCCTGGAACAAGAAGGAAAGAAAAATGTGTTTCTGCAGCAGCATAGGTATGCTCCAGCCTTGAAATAAGATGTGTAATAAGTTCAGAAACTATCCCACAAAGATTTAAGAGCTGATCTTTATCCTTCACTGGAGTATCAGTCTCTCTAGCTCACAGTAAAATTTATGAAACTTGTTTCAAACCTGCTGCCAGAGTGGGACCTTCCATTTTGTAACCACTTGAGGTCAGGCTGCGTGCTGTCCTAGAATAATCACACAGTTCTGAAATACACGGTCCTTAGCTAGTCACCTTACATCTTTCAGTGTCACCAGGAGATACACCTAATAACCCTAAAGAAGTGCTAAGAAGAAGTAAGAAAAAGGAAAAGGTAAAAAAGGGAGATGGAAAAATAATAAACACTACTCTTAATTCTACATTTCAGGAGGTATCTAAGGTGAAGCTGCAAGCCGCGATGGATAAGATCACAATTTGCAGTAAGTCTAAAGAAGCTCAAATTCTGCCAGCATGAGTTGACCATGAACTTCGATTTTCCTGAGTGTGACATGGGCTCAAATTCTGTAGTTGTTTCCCAGCTCTGCTCCAGTCCTGCTTGGGTGACTCAGTTCTCCACACTGATAAAGGATTCTACTGTATCCTAAATGAAAAACTGCATTTTTTCAGGCAAAACAGGATTTTAAAAGTGTATGTGGGTTGAAAAGCACGTGGTAGTAAAGGGACAACCAGTGTTTTACCAGAAGAGTTTAAGAAGAGGTGGTGGCTTTGGGGCTGGTATTCTGAACTAGAGGTGAAAGACCTCCATTTTAGTGTCATCTTCTCAACTCTGCTAACTGGACATTATAAACACTAAGCACATTTGGCAACCTGAGCATCAGTGGTCTTGACTGAAAAATTGTAATGGTAACACCTATTTCACAAGCTGTGCTACAATTACGTGGGGGGTTCTGTGGAAAGAAGTGTTTTGCAAATGCCAAGTACTATTTTTACCTCCTAGTCAAAGACATAGAACAGCTGCACACTGAAAAAGAGGAGAATTGGTTTAAGCTCAAACACAACAGCCAAGAAATGTCTCGCCAGGAAATCACCAAGGCATTTAGCTTTCTGCTGACAACTCATCCAAGGCAGGGCAATATCCCAAGACAACACACCCTGCTTTGCCTGGAAAAAAAAAGATGTTTTTCAGTCTTAAGAACAAATCACCTTATTTTTTTTTTTTACTTTGTGTAACTTTAGTTACTTTTTTTTATTTTTGTATAAAATTTTATACAATTTCACATACTTTTCTTTTTTGGCATTACGATTTCTACACCTTGTGGTAAAAAAAAAAAAAAAAAAAAAAAGTTTATCCTGTCAGCTCCAAGTCTTTCCCATCAACAGATTGAACAGACATCCGCAGAGAGCTCTGCAAGCCCACAGCAGCCGGGCTCGGGGAGGCGTTCCGCTTGCCCTGCAGCACTAATGGGAAACTGTTCGGATACCGGGCCTTGCTTTGTTTGTTGGCTGGTTCGTTTTTAAAGCACCCTGTTATTCACAGAGCTGCAGGGAGGACGGAAGGCCCGGTGGGAGCCAAGCGCTGGCACGGAGCCCGGCAGCGGTGCCCCTGACGAGGTGGGCGGACACGGGGTGTGCTCGGCGGCGGAGCGAGGTGCCCACAGCCGGTGCCCATGGCCAGTGCCCAAGGCCGGGGACCTCTGGGGACATCCCATGACAGGCCCGTCCCGGCGGGAGCGCTCCCCACCCGTCCAGGCCCTCGCGCCCGCTTCGCAGCCCGGCACAGGCAGCACCGGCCAAACCGCCGCTCCCCGCCACCGTCTCAGCGCCGGCCGCCCTCCCCGCGCCGCTCCCCTGTCCGCCCCTCGGCCGCGGCCCCGCCCCGTTGCGAAGGAAGCGGCGTCTCCGGTTGCTACGATGGCCGAGGAGCGGGCCGGCGCCCGGTACTGACCGCGGCGCGCTCCGGTATGGGGGCGACGGGTCCGGGGCTCTGAATGGAGCGCAGCGGGACACGCGGCGGGGCGGCGCGGCGGCAAAATGTCCCCTGCGGCCTCCAGGACTGCGCGGCTCGGCGGTGGCGCGCTGCTGTGTATCCTTCCGCGTATCCCTCCGCGGGCCCCGCCGGCAGTGAGGGGCTGGGGCGGGCTGCCGGGGCGGGTAGGGGAGCGGTCCGTGAGGACGGCCCTCGGGCGGGCGGCCTGGGGAATGGCCTCCGCGCCCGGAGCCGGGGACCGCCCTGCCCGGCGCGGAGCGGCGCCATGGGGCCGCGGGGGCCGGGTGGGGCGATGGGTGGGGCGATGGGTAGGGGCGGTGGCGGCACAGCGCCCCGCCCGCGTCGGGCATCGCCGCCGGGGGGATTCAGATAAAACTGGTGCATCGGGTTTGTGAACTTGTGTAGAAAAGTTGACTTCTCAGACAACTTCGGAATCTTCTTCGTTTTCCCTCTTAGAGAGAGGGAGACTGTCCTTTGAAATTGTCTTTTCCATCCTCACTTGGTGATATATTTTTTTTAATTTAAGTAAGAAATGCTGACACAAGTTCCAAGCTGTGGTACTGCGCTGCTGAAATCATTACTGAAGTCAGGCAGGGCTGATCTTGTGCTGTGGAGAGCTTTTACCTGGCGGTACGAACGGATCTCAGCGCAAACAGCGACCCCGTTCCGTTGGGAGGGGCTGGCTTTGCTGCCGACACCTTCTCCCTGGGACAAATGTATCCGTCTGTTACAGTTAGATAATAACAGGTAGATGTGTCATCCAACAGACATAGCGAAGGTGAGATTTTTCATTTGCTGATACTATGAAAGATGAGTGCAGGGCCTCTGTCAAAGTCACTGCAAACAGTAAAATGCAATTACATTTTTTTCTGGATAAACATAAATTTAGGTATGACCGTAGGATACATTTGTGGGACCAGCTGCTGTGTACTTAGTGAAAAGGCCTATCAGCATTTGGTATCTCATGGATAAAGTCTGCCCTTTGCTAAAAAGTTATGTGAAGTCAATCACCCAGCCTTTTAATCCTTTAATGAGCTGATTGATACCGTTTCCATTGTCCTTAACACAATGACAGGGACAGAGCTTTAGCACTTCCTTTTGGAAGGGATTTAGAAGAAGAACGTCGGGCATTGAAAGAAGATCAAAAAATATGTCGCAGTAGGGCACAGAAATATTTGATAGAGACAAACAGAAGAAGGAGGTAAGTAACTAGGGTTCTTTTAGGTGGGAGATCGTAAGGAAAAAAATGAGTTAAAAACCTTGAAACAGCTCAATATATTTCCACTATTTGCACGTTCACATTGTTAAATGACCTCACTGCTTTGTTCTGGAGGCATCTAGGCTGAAAAGTTTCACCGATCCAGTTTCTTGCTATAGGACAAAGAAAATATAGAAAGAACAATATTCTGAGTTACCCACTACTTTTTGGAAACTTGCTGTAGTCCCCTCTTATTGTATAAAGCAAAGGTAAGTAGCACTTTCATGGATCTGCTTTTCTAGTAGTATTCTGGGTTTTGTTAGCTTCAATGGATGTGTGAAAAATGCGTTCAGACGTACAGTTTGGATCAGCAGGCAGGCAGTTGTCATTGCCTTCTGAAGTGTATGCTCTTCTTCTGCATGGCGTAACAGCTGCATAGCCTCCCCTGCGTCGTGGGGCTTTGCACAACCACTTCCCAATAAACACAACACAGTCTTTCCAGTCTGGGATTATATTGATAATAAAGTTATTCTGCACTGACATTTTACACAGAGCATTGCATATTCTGCCTTTCTGCATACATGACAATGCAAAGTCATGAGATATTCTGCGACAAATGGATCAAGTAAATTACAAACTGAGATGTTTCAGTGAAATGCTGTAAGTAGTTTGATAGGCATAGGGGGCTTTTCCCTAGCACTGAGGTTGTACTCGTACACACAGGAGGCAGATGAGTTTCTCCTTGCAAGCCCCCAGCCTCAGACCAGGTTCCTCTGCCATTAACAGTCATCTCCTATAGTTCCTGTCTCAGATGATTTCTGTTGTACAGTGTTTACTTATTGGAATATGTTGATACCTCATAAGAGAGGCTGTAGATACTGTTTGTGCTGCCATTTTAGCTTGGCAGTATGTGCTGTCAGCATATGTTTTGAAATATATAGAAAAATAGAAGTATAGTCACCTGGGAGTGATTAAAGACAGTGTGCAATCCACAGTGTTTGCAGATAATAAACTGAACCTCAGATGAAAGATTAAATATCTTGCTTAGTTTTCTGGAACAGTACCACTGTAACACTGTGCATCTCAGATGAACACTGTTTATTGTATTACTGGTCTTGAAACATTGTACTCTAATGCATAAGCAAATACCAGACAGCCTGCGTATTTTTGGTAGATTGGTATAGTTAAAACAATACTCAATACATAAATACATTTCCATATGAATTTCACTGCAGCCTTAAGAAACAGTATAAATCCAAGTTACTTAGGTGAGCCAGTTAAAAATTTAGGTATGGTATTCATAAAATGAGATTGTTTCCATTTCTAATAATCGAGAGTGGCGTAACTGTAAGTATAATAGGCAGTTCAAATGGAAGTCTGTGGTGACAAGTCTTCCCCTAATAACTGGAAAGGAGTTAGTTGTCTAATGTTAGAATGGTAGTAAGAGCATACAGTATTAATAAGCTGTGAAATATAATTCAAAATTAAGGGTCATTGCATATATGGAGGAAAGTAATTTGGAAATAAAAGTTCCTTGAAATTGAATATTTTTTCCCTGACAGTTTTACAAGTAGGAAATGATTTATCTTCTAAAGGATCAGCCATCAGGTCATGTCTCAAATCTGTATACGAGCCAAGATCCATTAGCTTTGTAACACATGTAAAGGTGTTAGCTATAATGATGGTTTCTTAAGGGTAGTATGCCTTCCTTAAGCTCCACATTCTCACCTGACAGCACCTTAAATTCTTCCTCACATGGCTTGCAGGCATGTATCAGAAGTTATTTTTGGCACTGCTGTTTTATAATTTCAAAACTGAAATTGTTTCTCATATTTTTTTTTTCTTTCATCCTGTGGAGAGTAGACGTCAGTGCACTGTGAAAATGATGATCTGTTTTCTGCTTCTAACCTTCACAGAGAATGTTGAGGTTGGAAGGGAGCTTTTGAGGTCACCTGGTCCACATCCCCTGCTATAGAATGGCCACCTAGAGCTCATTGCCCAGGAGCACGTCCAGATGGCTTTTGAGTATCTCCAAGGATGGAGACTCCACAACCTCCTTGAGCAACCTATGCCAGTGCTCAGTCACTCTCACAAAGTGTTTCCTGATGTTCAGAGGGAACCTCCTGTGTTTCAGTTTGTGCCCATTGACTCTGATCCTGTCACTGGGCACCACTGACAAGAGACTGGCTCCATCCTCTTTGCAACCTCCCTTCATGTCTTTATATACACTAATAAGGTCCCCTATGAACCTTCTCTTCTCCAGGCTGAACGGTCCCAGCTCTCTCAGCCTTTCCTCATAGGAGAGATGCTCCAGTCCCTTCATCCTCTTCGTGGTCTTTTGTCAGACTCTCTCCAGTGTGTCCATGTCTCTCTTGTATGGGGGAGCCCAATGCTGGACACAATACAGTAGATGTGGCCTCTCCAGTGCTGAGTAGAGGGGAAGGATCACCTCCCCTGATCTGCTGGCAATGCTTTGCCTAATGCAGCCCAGGACTATTTGCTTTTTTTGCAGCAAGGGCCCATTGCTAGTTAATGTTCTACTTGGTGTCCACCAGCACCCCCAAGTCCTTTTCTGCAAGGCTTCTTTCCAGCTGGGTGTCCCCCAGTATATGCCTGTGCATGGGGTTGTTCCTCCCCCGGTGCAGGACTTTCAGAGGTTCCTGCCAGCCCATTTTTCTGGACTATTGAGGTCCCTCTGGATGGCAGCAGCACCCTCTGATACATCAGCCACTCCTTTTGGTTTTGTGCCATCTGCAGACTTGCTGAGGGTAAACTCTGCCCCATCATCCATGATCATTAATGAAGACATTAAATAGGACTGGGCCTAGTACTGACCCCTGGGGTACACCACTAGTTACTGGCCTCCAACCAGCCTTCACATCACTGATCAGCACCCTTGGGCCTGGCCATTCAGACTCTTTTCAGCCCACCTCCCTGTCTGCTCATCCAGCCTGTACAGCAGCAGCTTGTCTATGAAGATCTTATGGGAGACAGTATCAATGGCCTTAGCGAAGTCCACATGGGCAATATCCACTGCTTTCCCCTCATCTTCCAGGCCAGTCGTTTCTTTGAAGAAGTTTATCAAGTTGGTCAAACACAACCAAATTTAATGTTAACCCTAAATCCATAAATCCTCCGATGAAAAGGAATAGCAGTGAATTTCCTTTGGCAAATAGATCTAGGGAAGATATATCAAAGCATCTGCTCTGTTCTCAATCTTGTGTCATTTAGGTTCATTCTCTTTGTGTTGCATTGTGGAGGAAAACTTTTCTGTAGGGGTTTTTTTTTGTGGTTCGTTTTTTGTTTTTTTTTTTAAAGAACCACCACCAGCCCACCTATAAACAGGGTTATACCAAGGCTGAGTCCAAGTCTGGTAGCCCATAGCACCCAGCTACTGAGAACTGCACATGCAGAGAGCTTGCAAATTGAGGTCTTCTCTTTTCAACCTTTTCTAAATGTACTTGTAATGAAATTTTCCTTGATAGTGTTGTATTGATCTGTTGTCAATACCTCTAAAATGCAGGAGCTTCAGCATTAAAAATACTCAATTTCTGACAAGATGTGCTCAGTTAATTGGTTTATTAGTAAAAGACAAAACATCACTTGCACAGAAAAGAGCAAATATAGCTTTGCAAAGTCTCAGTAACGTAAGTCACAAATCTTTTTCAATGTAAATACTTGGAGGAACCCATATTCCTATCCTGTCTGATGCCATTAGTTTCTTTGCTTCTCTTGTACTGGCCAAGCTTTTTAGTTTTGTGTTAGCAGCAGTACTTCAATGTAGTGAACAAGCAGCCTGCTGATTGTTTTTACACAAGTTGCCCTGGTGTAAAGAAAGTCATTCCTTTGTTGTCTCACTAATACATGAAGTTGCAATTTCAAGATGAGCTTAAGAATTAAAAATACTCTAAGGCAGTAGCTGACAGATATTTAGTTTAAATAGCAGTATTGTGGAAATAAGAGCTATTGACTAAACACATATGTGATGTAAATGAATAGTTTTGTGTTTATGTACTGCAGCACTTTTTAAATACCGGCTACCTATTTGCTGGGGGCTGCAGCCATCCCACTGTTATTGCTCAATGCAAAATGTATATCCTATTTTATTGTGAGGTTACTGGCTGCAGGTAGTCAGTTCATTCTGGAAATAAAGATGTCTATGTGCATTTTTAAATAAACTTTACAGTCAGCTATCTTGGTTCAGCAATTTGAACTACTTTGAAATCTGAATAGCTAATCCATCTGCTGTAACTGGGGAAAGAAACACTTTCCCAGTTTATATCAGTTTCTTCCAAGCTACTCCCATTACTGCTGGTTTTTTTTTAATATTTTATTTTCCACATATGCACAATCTTTGTGCTCCACCTACTGGCTGATTATCATTGATTATTTAATAAAAGCTCTTTAAATGATTAATCAGTGTTGTTGATGCAGAGCAAAAAGCAGTCTAGTGCCAGAAATGGGAGAAAAATATTAGCGTTTGGTAAACAGAGAGGGCAAATTACTGTTAATTTAGTATTGCTTTCTACATCAGAATGAAACTGTGAAAAGCAGTGGTCACTGTAACCATGCAGACCTGGAATCCGGTATTGCCACACCTGGTAATGGGCCACAGGATTGTCCTCAATTTGCAAGGCCTCCGGAGAGATGCTTGCCAAGCTTTGTCTCTCTGAACTTTTCTTGACCTGCCCACAGTTTTGTTTTGCTTGATTTAGCTGTAAGAGCAATTTCTCTAGTTGACCAGGTGTCTCTGGCTAATTTATTTTGCCTTTGTTTATCCTTTTATGGTATGAACATAGCTTGTTATATAGATAGCAGTAACAAGCCATTTTTCAATGTATAGATTGAGATATTTATGACTAGCATAATGATGAAGTGCAGGAAATACAGGCGTGGTACAATCACAGAGACCTCGAGAACTGGAGGTGCAGGATGAGGCGTAGAGGAGTGCAGGCAGGGGATGATAAGAGATGGTGCATAGGCTTGGCACTGGAGACCCCACGGCCACAAGCAACTCACCAATAGTTATTTAAAGAAATGCAGACCAAGATCTGACAAAACTGTCTTTAGGAGAAACAAAGAGAAAAAAAATAGTATGTAATATATGTAAAAGTATGGAATATTTGTAGGTACTGTGGAGCTGCAGATCAATGAAGAAAAAGCAAAGGTGTAAAAGTGTGTTAGCAATTACAAAAATGACTCCAAGTGGATCCTGAGGCAAGGAAGAAGAAAGCATTAACCTGAACATCAGATTGCCCCTGGAGAAGGGGCCCAGGTGCTGACAGCTCACCATGACACCTCAGCACCACCAGAATGAAACTACCAGCCTTGAGCCGCAGAAGAGCATTGGAAGCGTGAGCATCAGGAAAAGGGGTAGAAACTCAGTGTGTGAATAACAATTCAAATGTGTTATCACTATTACTGAGGCTTTCTCTGTGTAGAAGTATTCTAACTGGATTATTATTTTTTGGTAACAATTACATCTGAATTAATAGGGATTAGACTCTTAAGATTTTAGTTATGCTAACAAAAAAAAAAGTATTTGCTCTATATAGGGTGTGTTTACTTTTTGCCCATAAATGAGATTTGGAGGGTAACAACTGGGGGACAGTGCAGGAAGCCTTTCTGTGAACCTTTGGGGCATTTTGGAGGACAGGTCCCTGTGTTAACCCTTTGTCATTGTAGGGGTCAGTCCTTCTGAAGCTCTTACAGCAATTTGGGACTGTCCTTTTGTCTTCGTCATATGATAATCAGAGAAGATTAGGGAACAGAATTAATATGTGCCCCTGTGGTCGTGGTAAGTATCTCACTTTAACAAAAAAAATTGATTTATGGGCAACCTACACAGATTCTTTTAAGGATGTATGGTGTGTTTCCTGTTTGCCCATGCAGGGGATTTTGAGTGTGACACCCCACTCGCCTTTCCTTGAGCTTGCTGTAGTTATTAAATATAGAAGTACCCTCCTACCCCAATTTTAACATTATTGTGCACTGGTTTGCAAACATGATATGGCAATGGATGAATAATACACACTCATTATCAAAAGGTTCATTTCTGAGAATTCCACAAGCACTGTATATATTTCTTTTTTTTTAATTTTCATCTAGTAGTAAGTATTTAGTCCACCTGGGAATGTAGCATCTGTCACTGAACTGTGAAGATAATTTAATAAAATTAACCAGGAAATAGTTTCACCATCTGGTCATACTGTTTTTAACATAAAAATGCCTTCCACATAATATCTGTATATGTGAAAATGCTAAATATTTTAAGTTTCCTATTCCAAATTCACTATAAACATTTTGGCAGTCGTTTCAAAAATTGCTGCACTGCTGGGTTGTTTATAGTAGACAGAATAACTGGGTTAAAAAAACACCAGTCAGGAAATTCTTCTGCTAACTCTCCATCTTAAAGCCATACTCTTTTGCCAATGTTACATCTGTGATATGAACCTAAGCTGGTGGCTTAAGGAGAGTGGATGAGCAAACATTTGCTTTAACTGTTTTTCTGTAAGATGTCAATGTGCATTTGTAAAATTATTTATTTTACATAATGCACTTGGGTGTCACAATTTACATTCTGTGAGGTCAAGAAGTTAATGATGCAGGCTTCACTGAACATCTTTAAAGCATTTCCTTACGTTTAAAATAAGATCTTTTTTCTCCCTCATGTCTTAATCCAAACCAAATAGCGATCATGATGAGCTGTGGTAAAAAAGACCTCTTGCATCAGCATTTGGACTTGCCCGCTTCCAGCTATATGGAAGATGGAACAAGAGCCTTTTTTTAAGGCCAATTATTAGGAATGTGGAAGAGTGCAGCTAAGTTGTACTCCAGAATAGTTTAAAAAATACATAAATAAAGACTCTGTCAGAATTTACTCTTTCCTTTTTGGAGTTATACTCTGGAGTTACTCCAGGTGCATAGTTGTAGAATTTCCCACATGTCTGAATTTAACAACTACAGTTCAATGAAAGGCCTTCTTGAGCAGCTTCTAGAAATATTAAGGGGATCAAGAAGAATGTGTTTAAAGTACTTACTAGGATAAGTAAGTCTATTTCCTCTGTTGTGATTTTCCTATTTATTTAGTCAGGATAAAGATGTAAAATATTGTGGATTTCTGTATCAGATTTTAATGTGAGTGAAATACAGGAATACTGAAAGTTGACAGTGAACTCTAGTTCTACATTTTTAACTTCTGGATTGTATGAACAATTGAAGTTCCTGTGATATTTTAACCAAACTGCAATAAGATATTTTATGTGGATAGAATTCTCTGCAGATTTTTTCTGGTTTTGGAAAACTGCTTATCTGGCTTTGCCTCACACCTCAAGTAAAGCCTTTCCTGCTTGCTGACAAGCTGAAGTTTGTAAATGATATTTGCAGTGTTGGCATCATATTTTAATTCTTTTTCTGTGCATAAGTCAGTCTTCTGTCTTATTTTTCATTTGACCTGTAGAGTTCTCTAACTTCATCTCTAGAAGAAGTGTTACCTTGCATTGTAGAAATTCACCTGAATTTTTGAAATTATAACTATTAAGTGTCACTTGCAATAAATAGGTTTAAAAAAAAAAAATTAAGCTACCATCTGTATACATTACAGGATGTAGTCTTAGCAGTACTTATGATCCAAGATAATTGCCAGGAATACTGCTGCTGGGAGACCTGGAGCTTTCTGAGGGAAATACACTTCCAAAGTGGAAATAGTAATTGCTTATGTTGTTCACAGGCATTTTGATTTCTGACCTTGGAGAACATCAATCCAGAGTGCTATATACATTAGCAAAAGCAGTGGATCCTTCTGCATATCTTGTCTCTTTTCCTATGTTCCACCACTGTCTTTCTTGAGCTTAACCTTGGCAATATTGGAGGTGTAGTATTGAAGAAAGGAAGATCACATGTAACACAACTTCCAGTTTCCCTTTATGGTATGGGAAAGAGTTTTAAGGTGTACTCATAATGATGGCAGGAATGCAAGTTTGTTAAGGTTCGAATAGATGCATCAGATCTGTTTACAGTGCATTTCCACTTTAAATATATATATGTAGTCTTCACTTTCTATTAATGAAATGCAATAATTTGTCCATAAAACTGGGCAATCTCGGTCATTAGTTTCAGTATGTTTCAACAACTGTGCATATATGAATTTTCAAAATAGTGAAAGTTCTTCATGTGTCTGTTTGCTACACTCTGGCTTCCAAGTGAATTAAAGTGGATATTCCTGTAAAAGTGTGTGCTTGGGGATGGCCCTTTTCCTGTTTTTCACTATCATGCAATTACAGCCTTTAGACTTTTAAAAATAAATAGTAACTCTTTCAAATTATTTTTCTGTTTGTTTTCACAGGTGGTAAGTCAGCACTTTGAAGGGATACTAGGGAGGGTGTGACAGGTTAGCCCTCGGCTGGGGGCCAAACCACATACCCGCTCACACAATTCCCCCCCACCCGAGGATAGGAGAGAGAGAGTTAAAGGGGGGGGAAGGGTGCACCGCTCCTGGAGGCACTCCCAGGACAGAGATAACAGTCCTAGCATCCCAGACAGAAAGCTGATCATGTTGTGGGGGGGTGGGGTGGGGAAGTGACCACCTGGCCCTGGCTAACGATCCCGGAGAGGGAGGGTCCCGAAACTCACAGAATGGAGATAACAGTCCGAGCATCCCAGACCAAGAGCCGACTGAGGTGTGGCGGGGGGGGAAGGCCTTGGGAGAGTGATCCAGAGCCAGAAGAGATCCAAAACTGAAAGGGCCCCGGAACCAAAAGGGACGACCTTCCTGGGGGTCCTCACCTATAAACTGGACATGACGTGTGTTATGGAATAGATTATCAGTCACTCTGGTTCTCAATCTAGTAACCGAAGAACAAATCCTGGGCTAGTAGCTGGGGCTGTGCCCTCCCAGCCTCCCCGCCCTATCTGCAGGCAGCAGGGAAGCTGAAAGTATCTGACCTTGGCAGCAGCACAAAACATCCCTTATCAGCTTTCTTCTGAGCACAAATCCAAAACACAGCCTCTTGCTAGCTATTATGAAGAAAGTTAACTCTGTCTCTGCTTAACCCAGGACATGAGGGTCGAGTTCAGTAGTTTAGTTTGAACTTTTTCCTTGAGAAGAAAAGGAAAGGGACGAATACATAAAATAGCTTGAGTTAAGGAGTAGTTCTTATAAGTAGCAGCTTTGCTCCATTAAGCAAGAAAATCTATGAAGCAACTGTAAGTGATTAAAGTTATGGAAAGGTATCTTATTGTGATGAGAAAAACAAAGAACATCTGGCTAAACATTCCTACCTTTCTTTCCATTAATGCTGGCTAGGAGTGGGACCCTACCTAAAGTACTAGTGACCTGTCAAATCACTTTTCTAACACACACAGAACTTTAAAGACAGCAAGTTTCCAGTTGTAGTGATCCTTGCATGGCAGGCTTTAGAAGTTTTACTTGAAGAGTTCTGTATTTAAGTATTATTTTGCCTACACAGGCACTGTGCCAGTAACTTTATTGGTAGAGTGTATATTTCACTCAAGGAGCTAATTTAAGTTTGTCAGCAAAACCTGATGATTTTGTCAGCAGGCATAAAAATTCCACATAACTTCATCAAGCTTGTGCCTACCAAAGGAACGCTTTGTGATGATGGTTGTTCTCGATTAAAGCCTGATTTGCTTTCCAGCCAGTAGAACGACATGCTTAACATATTCGATATAACAACTGATTCAGTCAATCATAGTTTTATGTTTCTGCTTTACCCCATTTTGTGCTACTAATCTGATTGTCTTTCAGAAAGGTTCTCAACAATTAGAAGTTGATACTAACTTTTATATATTTATAAGTAAAAGCTGTTGTTCCGTAGTGTTCTTTTCTAAACTGTTACTATTTCCCTGACAGCTCGGGAAAGGCACACACACAGAGCATTTGCAGTTCACCTTCCTGTTGATCTGCCCACTGTGATACATTTATGTGGTAATGTAAACACTGCGGCAAAAGCCACATTGGTGACAAGAACTGTTTGAGTCTGCATGTTAATTCACAGATGAGAAGGAATCAAACCTCTGGTTGAGGCTAAAACCCGACAGAGAATGGTGTGTCTCTTCTTTGTCACCTGCTGTCCCATTTATGTTCACACAAACCATAAAAATATGTCAGTGTTGAAGTGTAGAGTATTTAATTTGTGGACAAGCAAGCTTTTCTACTAAAATTGTAAACTGATAAGTAACAAAGTTACTAATATTTCTGTAAATGTAATTAGAAAACACAGGGATTATCTGCTTTTGCTTCTTAAATACAGAGCCTTTGAAGAGAGACGGAAGCAAGAAGAAGAAAAAGAACAAAGATTTAGAATACAGGTTCTTCAGCAGAGGAAAATTAAACTTCAGGAAGCAACTGATAAGTTCCAGCGTGCTCATCTGCCTTTTTCCCAGCACAAACAAATAGGTTTGTAAATTAAAATTCAGCCATTAATCACAGTGCAAGTGTTTTTCTATTAATAGAATATAATTGAGGCAAACAGAACAAGTAACTTCACTCAGATTAACTGAATTCATTAGCATAAGTAAAACGTAACTGACAAGAAGCTGAGATCTGATACATACGACAAAAGTGGGTAGAGGGAATAACAAAAATATTTTTTCTAAAAATTGTACTGTGAGACATTTTGTTGTGTTCTGGTCACAGTAAGTACATCACCTCCTTGGGATATTGTGGCTTCCTGGGTTTTCCCCACTTTTTTCACTGGAGTGTGCTTATGGCTTACAATACTGTGCTTTCACAGCTGGGTGCAAGGTGTTACAAGGCCGCTGGAAGCTATAGGATAGTGTAACAATCCCCTAGTTGAACCCTGAATATGGAATATTCAAGAATGTGCATTTGCTTATCATTAAGTAAAAGCAGTCCTAGCATATACTCATGAGTTGCATAACTTTTGTTGAATTAGTCAGCTTTTTAAGCTGCTCTCTCGCTGCTGGGAAGTAATGGTCACTTCAGCTCAGTTCCTGCTTTCTTGGAATCGGTGCTGACTGGCAGGAGTTTGTAACAGCATCAGCCAAGTCTGGTTTCCACTCAACTTTCCAGTGTTGAAACTCTTAAGATATGGTATATTACTTAGGTATTCTTTAACAGATTTAGTCTCCCAACTGCAGTTGTGCCAGCTGTGAGGTAATGTCTCTGACTTCAAGATCAAGTGTCAGATTAAAATAACAAAATGGAACAGTACTGGTTTAGGGCTTCTTCATAGCTCTACTGACAGCCCAGACTGTGTAGCAATATACTGAATCATAACTTTTTTCTTGATTTTCCTTTGTAGCAATTCTGCCTCTGCCACTTTCTACCCTACTTTTTCTTACTTGAAAGAGGCAACACCTTGTGCCTGTCTGGACTCTCTCTTTCCCCACTGATTTGACTAGTAAGTCACAACTGGGCCTCTATAAAATACCTGCAAGCCAAAACTTCGGCTTAATGCATGAGTGGAATAAACATTACGTAAAAGCAAAGTTAGTGCTGGCTTTTTTAACCACCTACTTTTTCAGCAGTGAATCCAAAAACAAATAGTAAAACTATTGGGATACATGTGTTACTGTAAACACTTAAATAGACTGGGGTTTTGTTTCAGAGGAACCAGAGATGCTCCAACATGTCTAATGATGCTAAACCACTCAGTTTATTGTAACAGTCTGGATTTAGCCTTCCAAACTTAAGAAACTTAACCAAACCATTTATGGTAAAATATTCCCATTTTTAAAGTATTTTTTCCATTGTGTTTTTTACTCTAATCCTAGTCCAGACAAAAGCAGCTTTTCAGTTAGAAGCAGCTCTTGAACAAATTAAAGGATCAGTTTTAATGCAAGGACTATGCTTGCCCAGCAGAAACAAGACCCATTTCAGGTAAGCATTTCTGTTTACTCTTATGATCAAAAGAAGTAAATTGCTTAGTGTATTCGATAAACACCAGACAATTACTCTTTAAGAAATTATAGGCCATTTCCCTAGTGGCAAAGAAAGCACTTCTTTGAACTGTTCCAATGAAACATTTTGAAACATCTTCAAGTTGTTTGTGTCCACTTGGTAAAACAGCAGAGGAGATGACACAAACCATGTCCCTTCAGCAGAATTCTGGGAATAGTCAGGGCTAACCCAGTCCCCATTCAGTTACAGCCTGACTCAGACTGCCATGGTTATCAAACCGCCCACTGTTCTATGAAGTATAAACTATTCTGTCTAGATAATTTATTGTTCTCATCCATTTTTTTTTTTCCTTTTGACATTCAAGGATAGTTCAGTTTGTATATTCATCCCATGATCTTATCTTCTTTCCATCTCTTTCCTTTAAATTTCTCATCCTCTATGTATCTTGAGCATCCTGATAACAATTTCACCTGCAATTTTGTTTTATATCACATACAATTTGAATTGCATACGTTCTGCTCTTCACAAGCACTTTTTCTAAGATACCTTGACTTACCACAAAAAGTTTCTTCATGTATAGTTTATTTGCTCTATTTGATACTCCTTCCTGATTATTGCCTTTCTGTTCTCTCATTTCTTTAACATTTCAGTTCAGGGTTATATTTTTGTTTTGCTGCTTTTGTTATTACTATTATTACAATTATTTTCTGCATGCTGTAAATTGTGCACATGTTCAGAATAGAGATAATTTTCTGTCTAAAAGGCATCTCTACTTTCGAGCTTCAGTGTGTTCTTCATTGTGACATTAATATTCAGTTTGATTACATTTCTGCTGCTGATTAAAACATGTTTGCAGCTGATAAACTGTGTAATTGAGAAAATATTTCATAGCTCTCAGAGCTAAATACTTATGCTATCTGCCAGTCAACATGCACATAGTTCTGCAGCTACTCAACTGGATTGAAATAATAAAGGAAGATTGCAGCCATAAAAACAAACCAAAAAAAAATCTGACTGCTAAATGTAAGGTGAAATTATGGAAAAAGAATGTAGATGTTTCTGAACCCTGTCTCAGAATTCCTGATCGTTTGTCTTATTTTACTCACAGGCTCGATTAAGGACAGCAGTTCAGTGCCTCTTCCCGCTGCCTTTATAATTTGTTTATTTTTCATCTTTCTTCAAACTGCTCTTTGTGCCTCAAGGGCTCACAGCTTTCTCTCAGGACATCTTCAAACCACTTACCATTTCCTTAATTTTTTGCACTATAACATTGCTGTCACTCCCTATTATATTTGTATAATTTTAAAAATTCACCATCCTGTAGTGATGATAGTGTGTTCTTTTCCTGGTTTTCATTTTTATAACCTGATCTCCTAAGGCAATTAAATTTATATGTTCATATTGTTTTGCAGTTTGTGTTCCTCTAGTAATCAAACTTGAGAGAGAGCTAAGAACCTCAAGGATAATTGTATTTCCACAAGTTTGAAATTGGCAATTGAGCAAGGAAGAAATTATTTAAATAAGTAACCCCAGCATGAAAAAGGCTTAAAAGTTGAGCCCACATTGACCTATTGGCAGGTCACAAGCCAGTTAGTACAGATAGGATAGCACAAGAATATCTTGGAATCTGCCGCAGGATGTGCTGCGTCTTCCCCAGCTGGTAACTAGGAGGCTGGGGTAGGAGCCATAGGGGTGGGTAAAGGAGGATGTAAAGAATATTTGGAGTACAGTTATAAAGGAAAATAATTAAGTCCTTTGCTAAACTGTTCCACCTGGGCAGTCAAGCAAGGCTGGCAACACGGTGATAGCTATACTTCTGGAAGACTAAAGTTTCATCTGTCTATGAGCTGTCAGTTTTTGTGTGGGGGTTATTTTTTCTTTTTTTAAGGCCTACCATTGTTATTGGTTAAAAGCTACTTGTTTCTTGGTTTTGTCATCCTTGATATCTGCCTAGTTCTTGCTTCTTGTTTTCCAAGGCTCGGTTCCTATTCCTACTGATCTTACCCACCCTTGTTCCAGTTCTATCTGCATTTTCTTCTTGAACATATCTTGTGACACACTGCCTGCCTTCCTAGTCTCTGACTGGACATTTTCCTCGCCATTTGGGCTTCACATGCTTCTTGGCTTCTTTGATTCCTGGGTGTCAACCAGCCCCGTGGTTCTTGCTAATTCTCACCCTTTAGAAGCCCATGTTTTCCTCTATCTTATCAGGGCTCACCCTGACCACAGTACCCAGCTACACGACCTACTCCAATTACTTTTTTTCTCAGCAAACAAAAATTCTTTAATGTACCACATTACTGACATTAAACATCGTCAGTAGAGTTGGGGTCTCTAAATTCTACAAAGCCTTCTGCTATTCAAAGTAAGGGAATATCTGGCAGCATGAGTATATAGTTATGCTCTATATAAGCCAACCTTATGGAAAAATAAAAGCCATTTTGTTTGTTTTTTTTTTAAAAAAAAAAACCTCCATGTTCTATTTCTGTAAATGACCAAACTGCTGGCTGACATTTTCCAGAATAATTCAGCCTAAAGCAGTTACCCAACAACCCAATCAGAAATGTCTGACTATTTAGAAATAACAGAAGAGAAGGTTTAAAATGGAAAGTTTTGGACAGTTTTAGATAGTACTAACAGCACCACCTGTAGTTACATATAGTACAGCTGTCCTTCACTTGCCAGGCATTTATTGATGATGTGTACTTTTGGAAAGGAACATGTTTAAAAGTATACTGTTGGCACATATAATCAAGACAAAGTAATGTTATTTGCTTTCAACAAGAACCACAGATGACGCTTCATCCTCATCAGCATCTAGAAATGGTTCTTTCCGTCAGAAGCAGATTTCAGCAATGGTTGGCTGGGATAAAACAATACAAGAGAGCAGTAGAACAAACAGGGATAGTAACCAACTTATCTTTGAGAAAAATCTGAAAGAAATGGAACAACTCCTTGAAAAACAGCATCTCAGCAACTTGGAGGTATGATATTTTAATGTGTTTCATTAAATGATGCTTCTTCAGTGTAACAGAAAGTTTCTTGAATGTGTTAACAAAAGGTCTGTTAAGCACATTTTATCAAGCAGACAATATCTCAGAGCACACTGTACTACGCCTTAACTATAGATTATTTATTGTAAAATTATACGTATTTTTCAAAAAGAAATCAGAGATCTTTAAAAATGTTTGTAGGAATATTTTCACAAATTCTTCAAAGATAGCTGTCATGTTGTCTTTCTGTTAACATGAGATTTGCACGTCAGACTTCTTGGCTCTGAAGTAGCTATCTATTAGTCTATCACAGGAGTCTTGTGCTAGCTCCAAACTTAAATTGGTGGCTTGCAATTTGCACTTAAGTTTCTGCATTGCTGATTGCTACAGTTCAGCACAAAATGCTATAGCAGTATAGTTATGATAGGTCAAATGTTGGGGTTTTTTTTGTTTCTTTTTTTTTTTCCCAATGGTTGGTGATTTCTTAGGGATTGGCTTCAAGTCTCCTGAGATCCTTTTTTGTCATCTTTGGAACTCATGTAGGTGTTCCTGTAACAAGTCCATTAACTTTCTGCCTAAACTAATTTTTGGACCCAAAATCAGCTTCAAAAGTCACCTTAGAAACACAATGAAAATCATGAAGAACCGAGCTCCAAAGTGATTTATTATGTCTGCACTTTTAAGTGTGATTTTAGGTCTCTCAGTGTCTGATTTTGGAAACATTGTCTTCAATATTACATTTATTGGAAACAGACAAACATAATTTTGGACTCATTCTTTTATTTTATAATATTATCCTGAAGGGGGCCTACAGGAGAGATGGGGAGGCACTCTTTATCAGGGAGTGTAATGAGAGGACAAGGGGTAACGGGTATAAGCTGAAAGAGGGTAGATTTAGACTAGACATTAGGAAGAAGTTTTTCACTGTGAGGGTGGTGAGACCGTGGCACAGGTTGCCCAGGGAAGTTGTGGATGCCCCATCCCTGGAGGTGTTCAAGGCCAGGTTGGATGAGGCTTTGAGCAACCTGGTCTAGTGGAGGGTGTCCCTGCCCATGGCAGGGGGGTTGAAACTTGATGATCTTTAAGGTCCCTTCCAACCCAAACCATTCTATGATTCTGTGATAATATTATCTACTGGTATGTGGACTCATCGTGCCCAAAATGACCTTGACACTATGAAGCACCGTCCTTCTATATTGGCTGGAGGCATGGGATCATTGGTGGCATTAGACTAGGGGCTTTTCTTTTTAAAACTTGTGTATGGATAACTTTTGAAAGACTGTATACAGTTCAGATATATTTTGAGTTCTTTGTTATTGGTGTTTTCAGGCACATTAATCTCTGTCTTTATACTTCCTTTGTTCTGATGGGTGTTCATGAGAATCTTGAGCAGCTGATGGTTAACGCAGAAAATCTCACTCAACTGGAGTAAATTTCCAAAAGCTTCAGGAGACAGAAAGTACAGTTTGGACATGCAAGGTTGTTGATTAGTGGTTCGATCCTATTTCCAATCATAAAAGAAGGAAGATTAAATAGCAATTTATAGAAGACAGCTGATAAAACTGAAATCTAGATACCAACTTTCAAACAAAATGCAAAAAGTTCTAAGTTGTGGGGGTTTTTTTAATACCACATTGTGCATTTCATTGGTATAGTGTTTGCAAATCGCTCCCTAAATGATGATGCTAAATTTGGTAGTAGCTGCATTAAGACATCTTAGAATTAAAAAAAAAAAATGCAATCTTTTTTAAAAAAATGTATAAAAACATTCTTCTTAATATATTCTAAGACAACTATATTGTAGTGTATTTTATCAAACACAATGTTATCATCAGCTTTGGACACTGCATATAATACAGGAATTTGTGTTTACAAATTAATGTATTTTTGAATGTGCTTTAATCCTGTAAAAAATTTTGCTTTTTTTTTTTTCTTTTCAGAATGTATTTTTCTGCTACCACTAGGGGTTGCTCAGCTTCTTCCCTCTGATAAATAATTTCAAATTATAGATATTTATACGTAAAATATTTGGAGTTTCTTTCCTGAAATTATGTCCTTTGCACTCTGGTTAGAAAAATAATCAAGAAAGCTACTGTCATTGTCCTAAGACCTGAGTTTTGGAAGTTCAATACTTGGATTGTGCTGGTGTGCATTCACATTGTGACTTCCTGTGACATGAAATAGTATTTATAATACTCTTACTATTAAAATTTATAATTTATAATTATTTGTAACACTCTTACTAACATGAATAGGCTTCAGTAGTCTTGTTACTGTCTGTTGTCTAAAGTAATTGGAACAGTGCTTGTCTTTCTGAAACTAATGTCGAAGTACTTCACTGTGCACATGCTTTGCAGTCTAACCATCCATTGAGATCCTTTGACCTCTCTTTGTTTCTGTTTTTACAGGCCCAGCAGGATTATAAAGATTCCTAAAATTCTTTTCTTTCCTACAGGGCAATAAAGTTTTATGTAGACCCTTATCAATAGATTTGGTGTGTTCCCGGTTTTCCATCCCTAAAAATTTGTATTGTTTCAGCAGTCAGACAAGGTTTTTAGTGACCCTTCTACCATCCTCCAAAATTATTTTGCTCAAAATATCAAGAGCAGCAGATTTGCTTTTGTGCAACATTTACGTCTGAGTCAGTACATCAAATTATTATTTGTTATACATCTGTAACTGTTTGATTTTGAAGAAATTAATATTGTTAACTTCATTCGCAATCAAAGGTTTTGTTGCACAGTCCTTTCCTGGTTTTGGTGCAGGCATAAATAAAGTCTTTAAGGTGGAGCTGGTAGCATGGTCTTTAGCTAAAGCTGCAGGCAGCTTTTCACCAAAAAACATTACTCCCAAGTTCTCATTTTTTCCAAATGTTAACTGTGTATGTTGAAATTTTCCATTTCTGGCACCTGCCTTGAACTGAATATTTAGAAAATTTCCATTGAATTGGCTCAACTGTGTCAAGGACTAGTATTCATATATCTTTTGTCTTTTTCTTCTCACCACCTCTTTAATTTGGTAGCCATGCAAAATTGTTTTGATCGGTACAATATTTTTATGCTCTTCAGAAAAATACATAGTGCTTGATTAAAACTGATTGATGCAACATTTTATCTCTATTGTTTCACTTTTTAAACAAAATACTTGGAAGTAAGAGCTAATTCACAGACAAAATAGGCATAAATTACAACATGGAGATTGTATTTTCCTCTTCCCTCCTTTATATGACCACAATTAGGTTATTCAAGTTGTACCTGTGTAATACAAATCTAAATCCTTTTCTGACTGTTTTGAAGCAAGAACTTTACCTTGGCTCTCCTTTTTTTCCAAGCATGTTGTGTAGTTATTTGAAGTAGTCAGTATTGGTCTTTCTATGGATACTGTTCCCCTTGGCAAAAAAATGCTTCAATATTTATTGAAAGAGGGACTGGAACACAGTTATCATTTCTCAGAAATTGCAACCAAACCGTGAGGTCAGAGACCTATTATTATATTAGCTCATATACTATAGCATTTTATATCCTGTTATACTGTGTATATGGTTTTATATGGTACATATAGAATGAAGTCTCTGAGAAATAACAACAAATATTTTCTAAAAGTGATATTACAGTGAATGAAAGCAGCAGAAGCTGCAAATGCATAGGTATGGACACAGCCTTACTTGCATGAGTGAGTTGACCTGTATGACTGTTAGCTGGTTATGATACTGTGCTCTTGAGGTTGGACTGTGTCTGTGAAATTGAATTGTTTCAGGTAATGGATGGAAAAACTGAATTAACTTTCAAGTGCATTAGTAGTATGACTGGAATGAGTTAAACAAGGGTTTCTCCTGCAAGGTCTAAGGTATCATTCTTCAGAGGCATAGACAAGACCAGCATGGAAAAAAGGAGTGCCTGTGTACAGTGTCTTCCAGGTGTCATGAACTTGTAGAATGATCACGGCTAGTTAGTGGGAAAAGACTCCTAAGGAGAGGGTTAAGATAAAATGGCATTGGAACTGAAGTCAGACTTGATTTTGAAGAGGCCATTCAAAGACTTGAAATAGGTTTCTATGGTCATCTTATACCAAGAAATATTGTCCATTTTTTACTTAAAACTGTGAACATAAACAACTTTTATGTTGATCACTTAAATTATATTACAAACTTGAGTGATTTTTCTATTCATTTTCCTTGTGGAAAGATCAAGGGGGTTCCCTTTATACTGGCTTTCAACCATTATCGCAACATACCACTATCTTCCACTTTACTTCACTAATCCAAAATTCATATTTGCTATAAAGGCAAATAAAGGCAAATTGAAATGTAACTCAAGCCTAAATTATTTTGCCCAAGTACTCAAACTTGTTTTGATTGTGTATTCCTCAATAGTGGGGTTTTTTTTACATAAAATAGTGGTGTATTCAAAGCCTGTGCTGTATAAAATAGCATTACAGTCTTCATATCTGGCAATCTGGATGTTCAGTCACTTGAAGAGTGTCTTGCCACAATTCAAAGACCTGTTTGAATGGGTGATAATGTAGGATTGAAGCTGAAACAGCATTTTCTGTACAAAAGAGCTTGTTTCACAGTAGTTTAATACATGACTAAGACTTTGCTTATGGATAAGTTGGGACTGTTACACATACAGCATAGCTCACAAACCATAGAAACAGGGAAATTCAGAACTATAATCTAGTATATACCTGCTTCTCCTTTACAAGCATATACTTTTTTTCATAAGAATTGCCATACATGACTCCATTTTTGGTTTTACATTCATATCCGTATATCCACATATATACATCTATGAAATTTTATATATAGCTATGCCCTAAATTATTTCTGCCATACTTCAGAGTTATTTTTGAAGTTATTTGTTTTACTTCAACAGAGTGAAATGTTCATAAATGTAGTTAAAGGAGAGGAACAGAGGAAAAGTAGCAGAATCTCATCTTTAGTTTACTGCAGTTATGGTAAAAATAAAATGTTTGCTTGGAGGAAGGGAGTGGAAGATAAAAAATCTTGTGCATACTGGTCTGCCAGGATGTTCTGTTATATATATGATAATTTGGTATTATCAGAGATAGTATATACTAATGTCTCAAGGGTATGTTGGGAAATCTGTTGCTTTCTCATTAAGATGGAAGTATCACTGTTGAGAATAATTCTACCCTTTTGGAGATGGCAGAGCTGTGGGGTTTTTTGTTTTTTTTTGTTTGTTTGTTTAAGAGATAAACTTTTTGTGAAGTGGAAAGCAAAGCAGAATTTAACTACTTTTTCTTCCAGTATTCTGCTTCTGTCTTAGTAGGCTCTTGGTGGTCTGGGTACATAGAAACCTAATCAATTCTTTCATTTTTTCCTAATATTAATTATTATAAACCCGCAGCAGGACTTCTGTGGTATTTAGTGGCTTGAGCTTTGCTGGGCAGTTTATACCCACTACTAGCATATCTCTGTAAGGAAATATGGCTCACCAACTGGGAAATAAAGCATTAAGCCAAACACCCAGAATTCAGAGGACAGGAATAAGCAGAGAATAACTGGGACCCAGGAGACTGAAAGATCTTGCAACAAACAGCTTCAAGAATTACGCTGTTTCAAACAGTAGCAAGGAAAAAAACTATGTCAGCCTTTAAATTCAGTAGGCTGGTTAGGGGAAGGTAGATGCTGAAATCTTGTACATATTCTTGCAAATCATATCTGTAAAGTTCTTAAGGGGAATGTGTGTCTTGAAAAAGATCTGATTAAAAAAATTAAATTTGTGAAACAACACGTAACAGTCACTAAATATATTTTTTAGACAAATTATTATATTAGTGAAGCATGAAGTGAATGTTACATGAAACTATCTCATTAGATAAATTTATTTTTAGAGAGTTATAAATATTTAATTTAGAAAACACTCTTAGATATATGGCTTAATTTTTCAGTTACCGTGTGTGGGGTCAGGTTTTGGACTCGATGATCCTTGCGTGTCCCTTGCAACTCAGAATGTTCTATGATTCTAGAAGTATTTCTGTATCTGACCTTCAGGATTTCCTAATATTCCTAATTCCTAATATTTCCACCTTCTATCTTGTTTGCTGCTATGCAGTGCACAAGATAGAGTGTAAACATGTTAAAAAATGTTCCATCTTTGCCATGTATTTACATTGCTAAAAGAAAAAGTATTGCTTTTTATAGACTGCAAAAATGTGTACTGATTTTTTAGCAGATCAGAGAGATCTGGTAGGATAGTCCCCCAGCTGATCAAGGGATTATTTTAAAAATTATATTCACGCACTGTGTGGCTGTGGGTCTATCAGGAGATGTGTACTGGTCAAATATAATAATAATTTTTTTTCTGATGATGTAGCTCCAGTTCATTCAAATCTGTCATCCCTAACGCTTTGCCTTATTTGTATATTTGTGACTATGACTAAACCAGGAAGACACATTCTGAGTTTTCTAGAAGATGAATTCTTTCCTCCATCAGTTATTCTTCTCTTCTTTTGCCATAAATCAGACTTTGTTGGAAAGCTTTTCTGAAAAGGATAACTTGAGGGCCTTGAGTCCTGTCATGCAGACTTTAACCATCAGTGAGAGACAGGATTCTTTCAATTATGCAGTCCCATACTATTTTTGCATGATTTTTTTAAATTTGCGGGGTAGATGGTGCCTGCTCAAAATACACTTATTAATAGGTTAGAACCAAAACAGGGACTAATGCATTGTGGTACTCAGTGACTCAACATTTAATAATTTTAATAGTATTTAAAGACTAGCATCATGAATTCCACTTCTGGAGCTGAATGACTAGGTTAGTCTGTGAGAGTTAGGCACCTGGAACAGGGATCCTGAGAAGCAGCACTCTGTGTACTGAGATGCTAAATTTATTAATAGAAAGCAACAGAGAGAAATGTTTAGCTGAAAATCTGTTTCCTACACTGTTATGTACATTTACCTCAGAAGTTCATTAAAACTGGCAGTTAGAACTTGAAACTCTGACATCCAGTGGTCAGATCACTTTTCTTTAAAAATCCTTCAGTACAGTATGGTTTGCTGAAGAGCTGAGCACCTACAAAATTGGAAACTTGAGTTCTTTTTAGCCCAAGGAGTTTGAACCTGTATTTCTAGCGTCCTGTGATGATTTTCCAAACAAGCAAATCAGGTCCTTTCAAATACTCAGGTTCAGAGATAGCTAGTTTCTGTGTCGTAGATAGCTTCAGGGGGAATAAGGCACCTAGGTTATTAGCCTAGGAAAGACATTAGGAAGCTTTTCTCTGGTCATCCTACACCTCCATGGCTTCTTTAGAGGGTTTGGCACAGTATAATGGATCTCTTGTGTAATGTAAGCACCAAAATTGTTTCTCAGTGGCATTTGCTTTCATGGCTCTGCCCAGATCTTCTGTTAAATCAGTATTGTGTACATTATGTTTTCTAAACTTGCATAGAAAAGAGATTATTAATTTTCTAATGGACTTTCCAATACCGTAGTTGGTAAACTCAAAACCAGTAAAGGCGTTTAGGTACCTCACTGGCTTTGAAAAGTAGCTTTGTATCTTTACGAACATTGGTGTCTTTTACTTCACAGTGAATGTGAAGTATAACATTATAAATATACATATATAATGCACAAAATCTCCTGTAAATAAACCAGTCAAAATTATCAAAAATAGCAAGTAGTGTGAGAGGTGAGGGGTCTGGGTTTTCAGAGTAAGTAGCATTTTTCCAGCATTTATCTTCCGAAGAGAGTTCCCATACCCCTTGTGGAACTGTGAACAGTCATCACTTCTTTTGCAGAAAATGTCAAATATACATCTAGCAGCTCTTTAGGGTAATAGTGTTCTGACAGAGTCCTTTGGCAAAAAATTCACTTGCCAAGCTTTCCTATAATTTTACTTGTTGCAATGTTGTTCTTTCACTGGCCTCATGAAAGATTTCTTAGGCTCATGTTTTCCCTTTGTTTTAGTGTTTCACTGAAATTAAATTCCTTGACACAGCTGTTCTAAGACTTAAGACATACAAGTGACCTCTAACTCCTCGGAAGTGTTCCCTTTCCTAGAATACCAAGTATGTGTACAGGCTGGGTTTAGATTTCATGCATTAGGACATAAGATAATGCAGGCAAAAGGCAATACAATGAATTGTACTTACATAACAGAAACAATATGCAAATCCAGAAAATAAAAAGATAGTACAATCTGTGAACATTTCTGTTTCCTTATCATCTTATCATATTCTCACAGATTAAATCAAATTAAATCATTGGGATTTCCACATTTATTACCCTGTAGCTATTGACCACTAAAAAAGAATAATTGTTGAATGCTTTTTGAGGTCTGCAAAAGTAGTTCTAGTTATGCATTTTTACAAGAAAACGTGATATTTATTTTCATTACAAAGTAGGCTAAAAAGGGAAATAAAATACGTAAATATTTTAATGAGAATGATAAACATCTTTAATATGTGAAATTATTAAATTGTATGATGCAACAAAAGAAATGTAAATGAACTAAATTTGCATGAACTAAGTAAAAGTGAATATGTGTTTAAATGAGGAATCCTTCTTTATTCTTTTACTTATTTCTGGAGGTTGCCTCAACTGAGATTTTGTGTTTCCATAAGCTTTTGTTTTACAAGGAGAGTAAAATTACATATAATGCAGGATCAAGTCTATTTTCAACCTGGGGAGCACAATTGGGTAGAATATTTTTATCTTAATTTTTAAAAGTTGCAACTTTTCTTGCACCCTTCAGATTGCCCAGTTTAAGCTAACCTGCTCTCAGAACAGGTTTTTTAAAATCAATCCTTACAAAACTTTTCCTCTGTTTACCTTAGTCATTTTAGAAACACATGTTCAGCTATACAGGTGCAGTTTCCAAATTAGGCAAGAAGTAAGCCTGACACCTAATTTCTTTTAACTGTTTTTTTTCCCATCTGAAAATTTTAAAGTTAGTTCTTAACTTTGGCCTGGTCCAGAAAACTCTGAACACTTCCTTGTTTGGTGAAGTTCAAGCAGAGGTTAACAATATTTATTATATAATAATATAATTTAGCAAAACATAAAAGTTAATAAATTACAAAGCATTATTAATTCTTCTCTATTAGAAAGACACTGTTTTGTATAGCTTTAGTTTGAAAATGTTCCCTAAAGCAATCTTTCCCTACAGTTGGTTCTTTGTTCTTTATTTAGTTTCTTTATCTCAGATCACAGCTACAATGGAGGACTGCACCAACCTCTGAACATTTAGTGCAAGATAAGTTTTAATTCAATCATAAAAAGCTCTTCACGACTCACTAAGCTTTTTATTCTACAATTTAAAATATTTGTGCAGCTATATACTATGCAATACTATGGTATAACAATTTTATTAGAATAAAAAAAATGTTTACTACAAAAGTGTGTTCTTATTCACTAATTAATTTTATGCATTCTTTGGTAAGTTTTCAAAATGTAAATTCTATTGTAATTGCCGGGGATGTATAATAATCACTTACTTAGGTTAACAAATTTTACTAATTGAAACAGTTTCCATTTAAAGTCACTAATGAAAAAAAAATCTTCATTGCATGAGATTGTATATCGGATGCAGCTTCTCTTAGTTTTTCACCCCAATTTTTTCCAACATATGGTTTAAAATCACTTAGCTGCTCAGTTGTGTGGAAGTGACCTTAATAGGAAAGAGAGGGTGTGCAAGATATACTTTATGTGATTGTTTTCCTTTTTGTTTCTGTGTCTTTGGAAATCTTGTACTTTAAAAGCTGTGTGTTTTCAACCATGTCAGGCATCTCAGTGTTTGGACAGAGAAGTAAGAGTGAAGAAAATGCCTGTACAGTACCTACACAAAGTTGTCTCGGTGCTTGTTGCTGTTATTCATCACTACATTAAAGTTCGACGAAGAAATTGGGGGAGTGGATGGGGGTCCCATATATCCTTAAACCTAATCTGTCTTCATAGATCAGGTGATATTTTCTGCTTTCTAAAAGATGAGAAGAGGAAGTTTCACTGGGGGGAGGTGTTAATCACCTGTGATTATGACAGGTAGAGCTGTTCTCTGTGTTTGCTATAACAAGTTTTAAATCCTCATCACTTGTGGCATTCTGTATGAAAATTAACATATTCAGTCTAGTATTATAGAAAAAATCCAGTTTGAGGGAGATCTAATATCAAATCCGCATTTTTGTGGATTCTCTTTCATTTTGTAAAGTCCCTTACATGTCAGAGTATAAAAACCATTCCCTGCCATAGGACAATCCAGAAGCAGTAGTATTGTTTAGATAAATCTTGTTCCTTTTTTGATACTGTATAATTGATGTAAAACTTAGGATTAAATTTGTGGCAGTGCTTTCTTCTGAATTTCGTGCCCAAACCACATTATTTTCTTTTGCAATTGAACACAGGTGAATTTTGACTTGATGGAAACACTCATGGTGCTATGGCCCCAAGTTGTAAAAACACCAGGCTCAATATTGATCGTATTTTAGCCCAAGCTATCATTAATGGAAAGTTAGTATCATCAAAAAAACATTTCTGACAATGTAACACTTTTTATGCCTGTATTTCAGAATTTTCATCAAGAAGTCAAGAAAACAGATGATTCAGAAAGCTTGTCAAGCCTTGACAGTCTTGAGGCTGGAGAACAAAATGGAAGTTACACAACTCCGGGTGAATCATCTTTGACTACACAGTGTGACTGTGCCCTGTACAATCCAGAAAAATCACAAACTAGGAATAATGGTTTGCTTTATACAGCTCTAAGTACTTCTAAATATATGCATCTAAATAATTGTCTGAGAAACATAGATTCACAAAACAACCACAACTTACCTATTCATGATATTTTAGCTAAACATAATGTTCTAACTCCTGCTGAACATGTAAACAATTCAGAAGAGGAATCATCTGCTGCTCACAGATCTGGCAAAAGACCTGCAGAGTTCTCTACCTCTGGGAAGCAAGAAAGCTCTGTAAGTAAGGCATTTATTTTTCTGCAAAATATGAAAGAAGAAAGAAGCAAGCCATCTTCTGGTATGGCTAGCACATTAGCTGCTGGTCATGCTGTTTTCAATCCTAGCAAAGCCTGGGCCAGCCCTGACTTTATTCCAGGAGAGAGAGTTCAGGATCTGATGCAAGATCAGAGTTTTAAAATGACCCCACAAAAAAGAACTATATCTGTGCAAAACTCCAGTCAACCTATTGCAACATCTATACTCTTATTTCCTAATCAGGGATGTTCCGCTGGCATTCCCAGCACAGCCGATACATTACCAAAGGACAAAAACATCAGTAGAGAGTTTTTAAAAAATACCTCAGGAAACATGACTGAAACAAGAGAAGAAAATACTAAATGTATTGATGACATTAATCCAGGCTCATCTTTATTTCAGGACATACCAAATGCCTCAGTTCCATGCGGTGTCAAGCAACAGAATAACAGAGAGGAAGAAAAGGGAAATATGGTAGAAACTATGTCACTGATGTCTGATATGGAGTTAAATTCTGACACTCCTGCACAGAATAAAACCCTGAAAAACAATCTACTTGAAAGAAAAAGAGCAAGATTATTCACAAGTATCTTAAAGAAGGAATCTAAATATGAACCCAGTCATTTCAAAGCTGTAGTTATGAACCAGGGGATCACTTTTGGAACACGACCTGTGTCTTCTATCAGAGACAGTTTAGAACTGACAAAAATAAAAAAGAAAAGTGCAGAAAATGAAAAATACAATAGAAAGCTAAGATGGTGTGATCAAATTAACCAGATAATAATAGAAAATAATGAAAAATGCTATGAAAAACCCACCAGTGAAATATCTTCCGAACAACTGCAATATGTTCAAGCTGCAAATAATGCTCCTAAGACTAATTTAGGTGTTGTTGCTCAACCTTCAAACCCCATGTTCATAAAAAATCATCAGGAAATCTCTCATCTATCAAAACCAAATGTTAATACTGAAGAATTAAATAAAAAATGCACATCTCTGAATATATTTATGTCTACTGGATCCTTTTCTACTAAAAAAGCTTGGGTGGCATCACAAGATGAAGAACGTAAACCCCCAGTAGGTAGCAATAATTCTAAAATTAATGAAGTTAATCAACTCAAAAACAAGGAAAAAATATCTAGAAGACTGAGATCTGTAAGAGCCCAGCCAAGTTTTATGCCCCAGAAGAGAACAAGCACTATAGTCCAAGCGCAGTCAGCCACTGAAACCAACAAAACTGTGAAAGCTCCAGAGAAACTGCCAGCACCTCTCGCACCATCCACACCTCTGCCGGGAAACAGAAGTGGTGAAAAAGCAGCCAGCCCTGGGTGGCAGCCACTGCCGCCTTCAAGTCTTCAAGCTACCACTACAAACAGGAATGATTTAAATAACAGGCATGTTTTGTTAGCAGATCAAGTCTTAAATAGAAATGGTACAGAAAACAGTGAGAGGATTACTTATAGTTCAGACCTGGCCACTGCAATATCTACACCTGGCTGCAGCACAGCCAAATACAAATCTTGGGCAAAAAATACTTGTTCTGTAAATTGTGTTCAGGCAAATGCCTGTCAGGATCATTCAGTAAATTGCACTGAAAGAAGACCTGCTAGTGCAGAAAATGGATTACATCTCCATCACAACCCAGCAGCTGGGAAAACAAGTACCCCCTGTCAAGGAGCGCACACTGCTCGAGCTCCAAAAGACTCTGCTGCTGGTAGGAGTCTGGGTTTGGGGTGCGGGGATGTTCAGACAAAAGTCTTTCAATTACATCACAAATTTGTTTTCAGTTAAAACACCCAGCCTTTCATCCATTCACACAATACAGCCAGTTTTAACAAGTTTTCACCATTTGGCATTGTCATTTCTATTCTAATCTTGCCCAGAGGCCTTTCAAATGTCGATTCCTATTTTTAATAGCTCTCTACAATGTTAACAGAAAAGGAAGTATTTTCCCTGAGATTATATTCCTGACTAACGAGCAGATGTGACAGGTGGTCTAAGTAATGACATAGGAGGAAGTGACTAAGTTTATGTGAGCAAGTTTTACAAGGTAACTGGGAGTCATAGCTTGTCCAACAGTCACTGCCACCTGACAGTGAAAGAAATGCAGATCTACCATGTTTTTAAAATGCAGATGCTGTAAATGCCTAAAATTATTAAATTTTAGTCTCAGTATTACAATTTATGCTCAAAAAAAAAGTAAGTTTAAAATAAAAAGCTTCTAGCAGACAAATTTTGCTGTGCTGCACAGTATGTCTGATTTATAAAGAATTTTAAGAAGTTTTAGGACCAATCCTTCATTAAAAAAAAAATTAACCTTGGGAACAGTATGACACAGAGATTGATTGGTAAGACAGAGGAAAGATGAGTAAGAAATTTTGAGAGAATAAAATTTAATCTCCTGATTTTTACATTTCAAAATACATTTCATATTTTTTGATTTGCCTTGTTTCTCCTCTGCAGCCTACATATGTTCTGTGCCCTGGGCACTGATGGCATCCTTGTGCTTCTAACTAGTGTGTTGTACTCTGGTTTGCTTCCTATTGCGGGTTGCAGCTGGAGGCAGAGCTCCTGAAGCTGTAGACCCTGCTTCAGGTACAAGCAGTATCCAAACTGCTTCACTTACTAGGATCACCTCCCGGGTCTGCCGTGCAGCTCAAAGACACTTGGTGGCAAAATAAGTAATTCCCATAACTTAAAAAACTAAGTTTCTAGTTTTATCTACAGCATTACATGGTTTTCACTGTGGAGTGATTCACAACACCTCTGTTGTGTAAAAGCAGAGGTAGGTGAATATTCTTGGCCTAAAGCAGGGGTGGGAGATGAGAAATGTTATCTGCTTGTCCATTACATTTCAAAGTCAAACAGATGAGCTAAAGATATGTGTGACTTAAGTTAACCTATTTGATTTTGTGGTAGAAATGAAGTCTTGCATTGATCATACCTCGCTTCCAGCAGAGATACTTGCCTCCTGAAGTCCTTATTTGCACATCAGTTCAGTGAATCAGGAACTTTCCTGTCCAAAGTTGTATGCGCTGCTAATATTGTCATCACTGCAACTTTAAATGCTACGTCCCCAGTGTCACATAGCTCTAGGTCTTTTAGAGGAAGAGCTGAGTAACCTCTTTTTAAAGTTTGAGTGGGTGGCCCTCTCTCAGTATCTGCTTAGATTTTGTATTTTGAACATCTTCTCTATTTTGAATATTCTAGATAACTCTCAATGACTTGCTATTATTTGTTCTATTGCCTGAAAATGCAGATAGGTCACCGTAGTAATTTCCTGAAGTATGAGACTGAATACTGCATTGTTCTTGAGTAAAATATCTGTTGTGGCACTATTACAGATCTCAGTCTGTGAGGGCACTGTAGAAAATGTGATCTCTTGAGCTGCTTGGCCAAATGTATGCTACAGAAAGAGTAAGTGAGAACAAGATGAATAAATAAAATTGTTGACCAGGAGCATCTTCCTTTAATTGGACTTCCAGGCTTCGTGTGGTATATCTTCTGGCTGGCACATATTATTTTCTGTAGTTGGACATTAGAAATATTTTAAGTCCTTTGGTGTTCAGTCAGTAAAATGCTTTAGAAATGTGCGTAACATTTAGCCTGTGACAAATACAGGGCTCATTCATAGAGTCATAGAATCATAGAATGGCCTGGGTTGAAAAGAACCTTAAAGATCATCTAGTTCCAACCCCCCTGCTGTGGGCAGGGTTGCCAACCACTAGAGCAGGCTCCCCAGGGCCACATCCAGCCTGGCCTTGAATGCCTCCAGGGATGGGGCATTCACAGCTTCCCTGGGCAACCTGTTCCAGTGTCTCACCACCCTCCAAGTGAAAGATTTCCACCTAATATCCAACCTAAATCTCCCCTCTCTTAGTTTAAAACCATTCCTGCTCATCCTGTCACTATCAACCCCTGTAAACAGTCCCTCCCCCTCCTGTTTATAGGCTCCCTTCAAACACTCGAAGGCCGCAATGAGGTCTCCCTGGAGTCTTCTCCAAGCTAAACAAGCCCAGTTCCCTCAACCTTTCTTCATAGGAGAGGTGCTCCAGCCCTCTGATCATCTTTGTGGCCCTCCTCTGGACCCATTCCAAGAGCTCCACATCTTTCTTGTGCTGGGGGCCCCAGGCCTGGACACAGTACTCCAGATGGGGCCTCACAAGAGCAGAGTAGAGGGGCACAATCACCTCCCTCTCCCTGCTGGCCACCCCTTTGTTAATGCAGCCCAGGACATAGTTGGCCTTCCGGGCTGCAAGCGCACACTGCTGGCTCATGTCCAGCTTCTCATCCACCAGGACCCCCAAGTGCTTCTCTGCAGGGCTGCTCTCAAGGAGATCTTCTCCCAGTCTATACAAGTACCTGGGATTGCTCCGGTCCAAGTGTCCCTCTGGATGGCATCCCTTCCCTCTCTTGTATCAACTGCACCACTCAGCTTGGTGTCATCTGCAAATTTGCTGAGGGTGCACTCGATTCCCTCATCTATGTCGTTGATAAAGATGTTGAAGAGCACCGGTCCCAAGACAGACCCTTGAGGGACACCACTTGTGACTGGCCTCTACCCAGACATAGAGCCATTGACCACAACCCTTTGGCTGTGACCAGACAACCAGTTCTTTATCCATTGAATGGTCCATCATTCAAATCCATACCTCTCCAATTTAGAGAGAAGGAAGTGGTGAGGAACCATGTCAAAGGCTTTGCACAAGTCCAGGTAAATTACACCTGTTGCCCTTCCTTTGTCCACCGATGCTGTCACTCCATCATAGAAGGCCACCAGATTGGTCAGGCAAGATCTGCCCTTGATGAAGCCATGTTGGCGTCTCGGATCACCTCTTGGTCTCATGCGTGTCTTAACATGGCTTTGAGGAGGATCTGCTCCATGATCTTCCCAGACACAGAGGTGAGGCTCACTGGCCTGTAGTTCCCCGGGTCTTCTTTTCTCCCTTTCTTAAAAATGAGAGTAATGTTTCCCTTTTTCCGGTCACTGGGGACTTCACCCAACAGCCAGGATTTTTCAAATGTGATGGAGAGTGGCTCAGCAACCACATCAGCCAGCAGATTTGAAACTACTCATCTGGCTGCTGCCATTAATAGTAACATGGGACACATTAGCTTTAAAAGGTTGCCTTTTAGTTATATACGAATTATTGTAATGTGACAACAGGGTGTTGAATAGTACCTGAAAAGAAAAGGAAGTGTGATCATGTTATATTGAATATGGGGGAAATTTTTAAAAAGAAACAAATAAGAAATCCCTTGTTGTATTAGTAATCACATAACGTTTTTCTGAAAAATAAAGCCCAAAGTTGCTTTATTGGTATGCATCAACATTTAGTTTCATTAGTTTGCAAGACATGCTAGATCTATGCCAAGGAAAAGACTCCTTTGGGAAACTCAAGACAAAAATATAATATAATATAATATAATATAGTCTCTTTAAGGGCATGAGGTACTGAGCAATCTACTCCTGCTTAACTATAAGCCTTTACTAGACCTGGTGCTCACCAATGTAGAAGAGAGCATTAGAGAGGTTAAGATTGGGGGCAGCCTGGGCTGTAGTGACCATGCCCTGGTGGAGTTTGTGATGTTGAGGAATATGGGCCTGGCAAAAAGCAGAGTCAGGACCTTGAACTTCAGGAGAGCAAAATTCCAGATATTCAAGGAATTACTTGATGGGATCCCCTGGGAAACTGTCCTTAATGGCATAAGAGCAGAACAGAGCTGGCAGCTCTTTAAGAATACCCTGCACATGTAAATATTTATTATGTAAATTAATAGGTAATTTATTTTCCCAAGTATAAATCAAGTAACTGCAGTTACAGATGAGAATATGTCTCCTTGGATATGTAGATACCTGGCTTGCACATGAAAATGCTGATTTACATCTCCAGTTTGTCTGCATTAAAGTTTAATTAAGAACTTAATTTAAATTTTGAAACCTGATGCATTAATTTTGAAAATATATTATTAGACCAGAGAAAACTGAGATAAATTTGAGGTACAGTGTCTAGGTTAGGCCTCTCTAGCAGAGGGAAAATACTAAACAGCAGTACTGTCTTCACTAACATTAGTATATAGCTGTATAAATTAGTAAGATGAAGTACAAAATCCCAAGCTGTAGAACTAAGGTTTTGACCCATGACTTTACATTTGAATCACACCTGTGAGACCACAACTGGAGGACTGTCCAGTTCTGTGTTCCCCAGTACAAGAAGGACATGGACATGCTGGAGAGAGTCCAGCAAAGGGCAAAAGATGTTTAAGGGGCTGGAGCATCTCTCCTGTGAGGAAAGCTGAGAGAGGTGGGACGGTCCAGCCTGGAGAAGAGAAGGCTCCGGGGGGATCTCCTCAATGTATGTAAATACCTGAAAGAAGGGTGCAAAGAGCATGGAACCAAGCTCTTGTCAGTGGTGCCCAGTTACAGGACCAGAGGCAAGGGGCACAAACCAAAACACAGAAAGTGCCCTCTGAACATCAGGAGAATTTTTTATTTTACTGTGAGGGTGGCTGAGCACTGGCGCAGGTTACTCAAGGAGGTTGTGGAGTCTCTCTCCTTGGACATATTCAAAAGCCATCTGGTCGTGGTCCTGCATAACCAGCTCTAGATGGCCCTGCTTGAGCAGAAGAGGTGGACAAGGTGACCTCAAGAGGTCCCGTCCAACCTCAACCATCCTGTGATTCTGTGAATCAAATAAACCGTGTGAACTATTACATGTTTTCTGCATGGCACTATGTAGTCTTCAAGGTCAGGCTGGAGGGGGCTCAACATCTAGTGGAAGATGTCCCTGCTCATTGCAAAGGGGTTGAACTACGTGGCCTTTAAATGTCCCTTCCAAACCAACTATTTTATGATTCTATGATTTTATGATTCCATGATTCTATTACATTCTTAACAAATGTTGAATCCATTAAGATACAAGACACTGCATCCTGGCACAGCAGACATTTACTGTGTTGGACAATTAGACTTTGGGAATATTCTCTAAAAGCAACTGATTTTCTAAAACATTACTTTTTGACACTTTGTTTGGTATTCATTATATCGTAGCTCACTGTCTGTTCATTCTCCCTCTTACATTGTAAGACCACCTTGTCCCTTTCTACAGACTGCCTTTATAAACTGCGATTCAAGGTGGGGCTTCACTTAACCTGCTTGTAAATGTCTGCATACAATCTACATCTGGATTTTATAGACCTATCCTATCATGAAATCAAATATGCCTTAGAAGCACCTGTTTCTCTCTTTTCACTATAAGAAAATATATTTAGCTAGATCAGAGATAACATGCACAAGATAAACTTTAATTTGGACAGAGAAATTTACTCACCATTACTAGTTTTGCTACTAGCAGCTTTGTCACGTTTTCACACATTTTTGGCTTATTTTTGGATGGATCTCATTTAAGGAGGTGTTCCTGTTACAAGACAAAAGAAGGATTTTGACAATGGTGAAAATGAGCATTTTTCAGAACACAGAAGGCAAACTGTAGCCTCTAAAAGATGGAAACCTACTCATCATGCACAGGTAAACATTAAATACTATTTTCTTTTTAAAAAAGCTTATTTATCCTCAAAATTGAAAGAGTTTCAAGAAAATTTTAAATCAATGTGCTTAGTCAGCTTGCTGTCACTGCTAATGAAAATAATAAAACCAACTAGACTACATATACTGTATTAACGTACACTAATATTTTTGCACTTGAAAACATTTAGTAATACAAAATAGTAAAAAAAGATATTCAGGAAGTAGTATAGTTACCTTAAATTACACTTAAAATATTCTTGAAATGTTTTTAATAGAATTCGTTATGTACTGTCCAGCTGAGTCCTATTCAATCTTCATTTGATCCAGCACAAAATACGAATAACACCCATAAGCTTGATGAAGGTACAGTAACACATCTCACTTTGATTCTTTGTTATACATAAAGTAGTGAGCTCATAAATCCACTGCGTAACATAACTTGTCTCTTTTGGCATCAATGATTCTATGTAAGAAAGGGTAGTTTGTTGTGTAGACCTAATTTTTTTCATGAAAACATAAGATACAACATCATGTGTCATGATAGTGATGGTTTGACAAACACATTACAACATGTAGTCAGGTTTCATTCCATTCCTGTTTGTATTTAACTGTATGATAGCTGTGTGTATCATACATAACTGTATGATATGGACAGGTATTGCTTGCTGTCATCATATATTTCCGAAGTCAGTAGAACTTGCTCTGGTGCCCATTGTAAGAGGCATCAGTGATCTTAATTATGTCATTTTCTAACGTATCATGCTTCTTGCCTTTGCCACTTTTTTGATCTTTCAACGTGAATTTTGTGTGTTTCACTGACCAGTAGTAATGAAAGCAAGCAGCACATTTAAATGTCATGAGCTCTTCTCATTTGAAGTTACTCCTGCAATCTCTTCAGTTTCAGAAAGCACTGTTCAGTTTCTAATGGCAGAAAAACTAGCGAGTACACCAGTTGCAGAAGATGAAATCCTGGCAGCTATGAAAAGTGTGCAGCCAGCCAGCCAGCCCTTGCTTCTTAACAGGGCTCCATGTCCAGGCATGAGTGCACTCTCAATAGAAGAACAGAAGATTCTCCAATCTCTTGATTGTCTCGATCAAAGGCTACAAAGTAAGTTTGATATAAATAGGATCCTACATCAAGTGATTAAGTAACTTTATACTTTGTTGTAATGGATTAGTTTGTATTTAAAACGTGAATCCTGTGATAGAAATGTTTCTTCTTAATTCCTTCTTGTTGTTCTTTACTAAACATAGCAAACAGGAGATCAAAATCATGTCAATGAAATTAATTTAAAATAATGGTGAGTTTGTCCTGGTCAAAAAAATAATTTGAAATATGACTGCAGGACACCTTCAGAAACTATCTCAGCCCAACAGAAGCCGTTGTTTCTAATAGGTGTTCGTCAAAATTGTTCTTTAAAGTGTACAGATACAGATGTATCAGCCTCACTTAGGAAACTGTTCCAGTGTTTATCCATCCTAATTTTTTTACAATTATTTTTGGAAATAATTACCTTTTATATTATACACCCTATATTTTTTCCAAACATAACCCTTTACAATGAATGGCTTTTCATTTCCTTTCTTCTAGTCTTTTAGGATGTTCCTCTTCTCCATGAATTCTTAAAAATCACAAATACAGTTCTGTGATTGCTGCAGCCAAATCTGAATATTTGTGTAAATATCACTAGCACAACTCTTTGAAAAATTTCAACCTTGACCTCAGTGTTCTCTAACCTATTCTTTCTCTATACCAGGCTGATTTCTTACTTGCTTTATACTGGTGCTTTTTATATAAGCTGTCCCATCACAGTTGGCATTTTATTGAAGAATGTGGGGAAAAAGTCTGTACTTTTTCTTGATAACTTTTTCTCTCCAATTGTTACTTAGCCAACACTTTCATTTGTCATCCTATTATAACTGACATACTCATACGACAAACTCTTTTGCTACTGTATCTAATGGTTAGTACTTGCTTTGACCTATATGATCATACAGGTATTTCGTAAAAATTCTCATTATTTTGATATAGTTTCTGCATTTTGTGTGCTCCATCCTGTATTTGAAATCAACAGGGACCTTGTGTCTTAGTCCACATGGTCTCTTCACTGGATTGCTTGGCTTTCTGTATATTGGAATAACTTCTGCTTGCCATTTATGCTGTTTATGGAACTGCCAACTCTCCTGAATTTTATGTTTTCCTGGGACTTTTTTCAAATAAAATTTTACATGTCAATTACTTGAGTTTATATGAGTCTGCTTTCTTGAAGTCCATTGATTTTATTTTACTATTCTACTTCTTTTCCTCGTGGACTGCACTGTTTCATGGTGAAGTTACCCATGTTTACCTCCCTATTGATTGAAATCAAACTAAACCAGGGCTTTGTAAGCTCCTGCACACTATCCATATATTTCTACATCATATGGTGTGTTGCTTGACTTTGAGGAAAAAGGCTTCAGTTTCCTGTAAACTGCAACAGCAAAACAAAAGATCTTTGCAACAACTTAGAAGCTTTCTGCAGCTGTAGCTTACAGATCCTGCTCCCATCAAACAGTGGTTCAGAATTTCATTATACTGTAGCTCATGGTTATTGCTTCCAGGCAAACAGAAGAGAAGAAGAGTCTTTTGTCAGAGAGGAGTTTTAGTATTATATGCTCGGGTTAAGAAAGTAGACATGAAAAGAGAGATACAAGAAAACAGAAGGGAAATGGCAGTATAAATAACAGAGAAATAAAGAAATAGAGGCAAATGTAAATGCAGTAAAGGAACTGGGAGCAAGAAAGCTGAAATTTGCAAAATGTGAAAAGTAAAACTATTAAAACTATAAGAAAAGTACATAAGGAATATGATAGAAAGAGTGAAAGAATCGCAGGAGTTAACTAATTGCAAATGAAATAACTGTGGAAGTTAATGCAATACATATATATGTGTGTCTTAAAAATTTACTTAGCTTGCCTAATTATTTGGGGATTAAAATTGGTAATAAGAAGCTGTGAAATTTTACAGGTAGAATTCTAGGACATATAAGTACATGTAAGTATGTACCTGTAGGAAAGAGTTGCAAGTACTTCCATGTCATGTAAGTACATTGCTTTTTTTAAACCATGACCTTTTTGAACCCCTTTTTTTGGCTTTGTTTTCATGTTACCAAATGGAGTGACTAAAACTGTGTGCCTTCATAGTGGTCTTTTTCATGAGTAACAGTTAGTCACTAACCAATCTAAATCTGGAATTTTTATTGCCAGCTTAGAGTAGTTTGCATGCTTTTCTCTAGCTTTAGATTTATTTATTGACACCAAATATTTTGTTCAGATAACAATATCTATCTGCAAATTTAAAAAATATGTGTATGGCATATACTTCAGCAGCTGTTGGTAGGGGGAAGAAGAACAGTGCTATTACACTACATTTCCACAATTTTCAGGAAGTTTTGTGTTGAATATTTGACTGTGAATTGTATTTATATCATAAGATTTGGTTTACATATATTTATTTTATATTTTTATGCTATTTTTAGATATTCAAGAAGCTATTGCCAGAAGCCCATCTTCTTCAAATGTTTTGCAGATAATCACCCCTTTAGTAAGTATTTAAGTATGCTAAGCTTTAATGCCTACAAACTGACCTTATGGATTATTTTATAGTAAAAGTATACTCGCAAATACTCACATGAATCTGTTCAACTGGCTTGTCAGATTTTCAGATTTTTACTTATGTAAAAAAAAAATACACATATGAACTTCATAGTACTGTAAACAGGCTTTAACACTTTATACCAGACTGCCTCATTGTCTATTTTCAATTTCCCTTTGGAATCTGAAGACACTTGCAAAGTCCAGGAAGTTCCAGGAACTTTTAAGGAGTACTAATTTAGCAGGTCTATTTGAACTATATATAGCTTATAATTAATTTGTATTTCTTAATAATGTAGTGATGAAAGGGGGAATGATACATGCTAGTGCATAAAATAATTGGTAACATAATTCTTACTTTGACCTGCAGATTTGCCGTGTTCTATAAGTAATAGGTATTACCTTTATTCAATAAGTGTTTGCATTTTATTTCATATATTCTAGATCTTGTCAGTTTGAAAGAAGATAATCATGATACCTGGAATACAAAGAACTGAATAGGCAGATGAGTGTCTGAAGTACAAAATTTAAATTTCAAATATTCAGCTTGTAACGCAGGAGTTAGTATTTATAATTCTGTATTATCAGTCTCCTCCTTTACTATATATTTGTACTGAGGAAAAATATAGAGAGATGACTGTGTATTTCACGTACTTTACATGCTTTCACATACTTCATACACTTTACTGGATAGACTTTAACCGAAAATGTTAGAGAAAGTACTCTTTATTCAGAAGGCAGTTTTGCCACTTACTGAGTTTGAGACTGAAAAACCTCAGAAAGTATCCAGGCTCCAAAATTCAGAATGGTCGCCTGGTTTTGAAGTGGGACTGTGAAAAGAACATAGAGCACATTATTACCTTTCTTCTTGGGAATCCTAGTGGTAGGTGTTACTTGGAACCTTAGATTCCTCTCTTCTGCCTTCTGTCTTACAAATTTAATTCTTTATAGCTAAAAAACCTGTTTAAACTACCTTTATTGGTTCTATGTCTTACTAAAGCATTTTTGAGGTGCATGTTCTCTGGGGCTTTCTTCACAGCCTTCCCTAGTTAAAAAAAAAAAAAGAAAAAAAATAAATCTGTTCCCCCAACAATGTATTTTCCTGGCTTTCACCAATCAGACTTCTTGGCTGGCTGCTCTGTCACAAAGCTTTCTCTCACTAATTCTTCATCTACAAGATTTTTGTTTCATGAATAAGATGTAAACACTAGACATTACTCAAGCTGCCCAGTATTTGGAAACGTAAGTTCTCTGATGGACATTTAAGACCCTTATTTCCCTACAAGTATAGACTCAAGCATTTAAACAGGTGTCCAGCTGTAGGTATATGTTCAGACCTCAGGCACTGGCTTGGAATTCTTCTTGATAAGACTGAACAACTGTCATACAAGTTCCCAGCTGCACAAAAAGTATAGATGACTGACATTTCATCAAATCTTCTGCTATGAGAAGCAATGGGATTTAAAATTTTTACTTCACCTGCTTCAGCTTTCCCAGTTTCAGAGCATCCAAATAAAGTATGGATATTCACTCAGTAATCCATGTGAATGACATTGTACCCTGTAATACCAACCTCTAAATCCAGATGAAGGCACACGGTTGTTTATATAATGGAAACAAATCACACGATAGCATCAAATTATGTTTCTTGAATGTTATATTATACAGAATCACACTTCTGTTTACATACATGTGTATCTCATTATTCTCCATTTTATTATAGAGTATTCAGCAATGTGTATCCTCCCCTTTGGTGAACACTCCAATAGCCTCACAGCAGTACCAGAGTGCCTCAGCTAGCAATCAACTGCAGTTGTACAGGAGATACTGACATTATCTGCTCCCAGGATATTGCAGCATTATGTACTTTAAATGTAATGTGTGTACTATTTGACACTATAAAATTAGCAACAAAGACAAAAACAGTAACTCAAACAATGACTGTCAATTGACTGGTAAGCATTTTTAAGATAATTAAGTCTATTTTATTATGCACTTATTGTAATATTAGAAGAATAAAAATGCTTCACATTTTTAGTGCTTATATTGTTTGTGTGAGTTTCCTGTACCCATAATTAAAGTGAAAGGAAAACAAATATTTTGCTACTTAGATTATGTGTAAACTACTTTCCTAACTTCTCGAGTTTTTTGGAGTTTTACTCCTAGATTTGATTACAATTGTCAAATATATGTTGTAAAAGTGATTTGATTATCAGTAAACAATACATGGAGTTCCACCTTTTACCTTTATATTAGTGGCTGTATTGCAAATTACTGCACACTGTGTGTTGCTCTTATTCAGTAGCTACATCTGATGGCTCTAAAATTGACTGTGCTCCCAACATCGTACTTCTCCTAGCATATGCTCCTGCAGGTCTTGCTGAATTTGTTGGAGATTTGTGTTCTCCAGATTTTCCCAACAATGTTTATCAACACTTGCACTTAAAGAGGAATTCTTCCTCAGCTCCTCATGTAAAGAACACTTGGCTGAAACTGTCAGGAAATTAGAAAGAAAGGTGCTTCAGAAGGAAACATGCAACTAATGGTATGTAGATGCACTTTCACTGAAGCACCTAGGGAAGCCTCTCTACATCCATGTCAGCTGTAGGCTAAAACAAGTATTCTAGAAACAGAAAAAGCACCCAGCTAGCTCATCAGCAGAAGTTGTTTTTTGGTTTTCCTGACTGCCTTTCCTTTTGTAATCCATATTACAAAATCCCTACATAAAAGGAAGCAAAGTGGGGACAACAGGCCTGTAAGTGAGGACTCCATTCTTTTGTTTAAGATACCTAGATGGAGCAAATATTAGTATTTTCCGCATAAGGGCAGTGGGCTCAGTGCTGTACCAGTGCAATGAGGAGAACATGCACCCAGAGGGACACTGGCATTTCTCTAAATGGAAGGCATCTTCCCAAAAGAAGCAATTAAATTATTATTTGGCAAAAGTATTTTTACAAGTTTGCTATTCTCCATCATACCAAGATCATCATACCATTATCTTTAATAAGTGGTGCCACTGCTGAGGAGGGAACCAGCCTGTAAAAAGCAGAGAAGAGTAAAACATGCATCTGTCATAACAATGGACAATTTATCCGGCGATTAGAGCTACCTGCTGGTGCGTGGTGTCAGCCAAGACTAAGGAGAGCTATATATGTAGCAATAGTTAGTAGCTGAAATTTTACAGAAGAGGCTTAGGGAAAGACTGATTTTTTTCAATGCAATGTTTTGAAGAATGGAATAATGCTACCTTTCTCCTCTAGGGAGGCATTGCAACATCTTCGGAGGAAAAATCTGATAGGCTTAAGGGGCTGACTTCAGTCTGGAGCCTGTTAAAATAAACTGTATTTAAACATCGAAATTGCAGAAACTTGGTGTCTTATGGTCGCTGTTGCCGTCTGTCCTGACACTGCTGTCAGAAAAGGGAAACTATAGCTGTAGTCGACATGCCTAAAGGATTCTGATGTGTGTCAGTACTTATTGGGTCTTCGGTGCTCAAATACATGTAAAATTCCCAGCAAAAGACATGTGTGTATCCTCAGAGCAAATGAACAAAGGTCTTCTGAGCCGGAACTCAAAACTGGTTTGCACTGAAAATACTGAACCCTTACATCTCTATTTGTATGCAGTACACTGCAACATTCCAGTATGGTGAGGATTTAATATTTAAATAGCAAGGGAGAGTTTCCTCACATAGGTTAAGAGAAGGGAAAGCAAATAATCCAAATACCAGAGGCCATGGATCAAAAACATCTCTTCTAGTCAGCAAGCCAGAGCACCAGCTTAACCAGGTTTCTTCTGTTAATCAGTTTCGGTGGCAAAAGCAAAGCCCATGAGTCAGCTTCCTCAATTGCATGGAGAAATTTTTTTTCAAAAAGATGCCTGCATTTACGTTTCTAGGAAAATATTTTCAAGTGAGTTATTTGATTTAGGGTTACAGGCTTCAGCTCAAAGGTAATAACCTTGTTTCCTAGATCACTTTGGCTCTTTTGACAATACTAAAGTACAGTTTTTGTTTAGGTGTCAAACTGTGTGACTCACACATCATGAATGTGCACTACAAGAGTGGACTGGGAGGCAGCTGCTGGATTCCAAGCATATCTGAAGAGCCAACAAAGTCTTTTCTTTCCATTAGTTGATAGTTATTCTTCAGATTGATGTTTCCAGGCTTTCCTATTCATCACATATAGAAATTTAGAACAATTTTTTAATAGCTTAATCTTATTTTTCAAGTATGAAGAAAAGCAACTGTTAATATCAGCAAGTTTGGTTTAGATGTGAACATATTAAAATTTGGGTACCTTAGATTTCTTTCAAAAACTCTTCATTCTGCCTACCATTTTTGCTGCTTTTAAAAGAAATTAATTCATACACTGCATGCAATAAAATTTTAGTATGGAAAGAAAACATGAAAACCAGGTTGCAATTATGGTTTCCAATACAAGCCTAAATGTAAAAACCCCACAAAACTTCTTTAAATATGCACCCATGTGCCTGATTTTCAAATTGATTGAACACCTATAGGGGTGGTTTCTGGTTTCAGATGCAACTGCACTTCACTGCTTTTACAGAGAATGACATGCAAATGGTCCCAAAAAATAACCACCTGTCCTCAGTACCTCAGAGATACTGATGGTACTTTAAGCAAAAGGCTAAAGACCAACAGGTCACTTGATGTCCTACAGGAGAGCTAGAGCACAAAATGAATTTTTCATTGATAAGATTAATCTTTCACATCTCTAGAAAGCAAATGCATTACTCTTCTTGGAAGGAAATTTGCTGCTTTACACTCAGCTTCCCTCTTAGTCTAATGTGCTACTTGAGCTGCAACACTGAGTAAATTGGCCCATCCATAAATCCATAAATTTATAAGATAAATTAATTTTTATCATATTTTACTTATATTACTGTGGCATGATATTTGACTCATATTACTCCAATGCCCAGGCAAACCTGCTTGTGGTGAGCACTGCAGCAACCTGAGGCCTGAAAACAAGCAGTCAGGCTCCAGGATCAAATGAAGGTGAGATTTCTGCACAGGATGGCAGCTCCACAGCCCCTCTGTGGATGTATGGGGTGTGTAATGATAAACCCGTTCCAGCTTCACTCAGGAAAAGTTACAGTAGTGGTGTAGAAACAGCATTGCCTTCAGCCCATCAGCTAACACACGCCAGCAGCCAGAGAGGATGTCCCGAAGGGGTGGCACGCAGCAGGGGAGCAGAGCCAGGCCAGGGTGTCTTTGACAAGCAGCTTCCCGAGCACAGACATGGGCAGAAAGCCACAGTTAGAGGAAGGGGCTGAGATTAACCCAATCTTTATGCCCCATCAGGTGTTTGCAGGGTGTGAAAGCCCTGCCAAAATCCACCCTCTCCTCCATCACCTGTGCAGCAGCCTCCACTGCCAGGAGGATTATCCACCTCTGCATCTGGGAGGGCATCGCAGGCATCAGCCACCCCCTACCCCAGCACCTGCAGCTTGGTGCCAGGGTGGCAGGAGGTGATGGACCCAAGGCCTCCTGGCCAGGGTGGGAAGCGCCGTGCCTGCTGTTGGCACCGGAGGCAGCAGCAACAGGCATGACAAGGTGCCGTGGATGTGATGGGTGAGCAAAGCTGCAGCCACAGGGGGACTCCGCCATGTCACCAGTGCTGGTGGGGACAAGCAGGGAGACAGGGCTGGGCTGCCCTGATGCAGCAGCCCAGGGTTTCTGAACACGACTCTGATTTTCCATCCTCTTCTGGAGCTTTCTGCCAGGCAGGGACAGCAGGCAGCAGGATCCTTGCCTGTGCTGGTTGATAAGGTCTTGGGAGGGGCAAGAACTGCAGTGGTACTGGAAGAGGGGGACTGGGAGAGGCCAGAGACCTTCCTCTTCCAGCCACTGTTCCTGGACACTTTGCTTTCATGGGGAAAAAGTCTCTTCTGTAGCTACCGGATTCACATTAGAAAATAAATCAGCAAAACAGGGGCAGAGTGAATATGGGAAGTGACATCTAAAATGTGTCTGTTGGTGTGTGGGAATAATCAGACTCACTTGTCATCAAATACACTGAAACACTTAAATCTGCTCAATCAAGTAGACAGGAGGTTCCATATCCTTTAATCATCCTCATCATAATAAATATTCATGATAGTCTGGCCCATAATGATTCCTGCTCTAACACCACTGCTTTTATAACAGAGAATTCACCCAGAGTGAATTTGACCCCATATAACTAGAGATGACTCCACAATGTTTTTGGAATTGTATTTCAAATCGTAGCCACAGGATTCCTTCAATATTGACTATAAATCCCAAGCCAGGAACAATGGTGGCAACGATCCAGGTGACAGAAGTGGCTGTGGGTGACACAAATCTACATATAAAGTCTCTATTATTGTATATATTAATTTTGTGCTTGTTTTGAGAAGGAAGGAATTGTTCAGCATTTTTATTTAATCTGTATCCAATAGTTCATGTTCTTCCAGAGTGGCAGGAAAAGAAAAACAAAAACAAAAGAAAAAACGAAGAAAAAATAGAAAACAGGGAAGAAAAGAGGAAAAGGGCAGGGAAGGGTGGGGAGGAGAGGAGAGGAGAGGAGAG
>WKFP01014241.1:1021530-1045049 GCA_011057875.1 Pterocles orientalis
CAGGCACCCCACGGTGCTTCCCCTTAATGTAGTTTGTAAGTCAGTACAGTTGTCCTGATTTTTAAATAAATGAAATGTCCATAGATACGGTGAAATGAGCGGAAACCCCGGAGGAGCTGTGGAAGTCACCGAGTCCTGTGCTGGGGAACCTGAATAATTCCAATGAAATATTTCGAAACCTCAAAAGAGGAGAAGAGGAGAGGAGAAGAGAGGAGAGGAGAGGAGAGGAGAGGAGAGGAGAGGAGAAGAGAAAATTTTCTATGCCTTTGGTCCAATTTTCAGCAATGTCTGTTCATATTTAGTCTTTCCTACTGGTGCTGGGATAAGGCTCTAAAAAATGCTGAACCTCTTTAAGGCTGTCCCATCATGCAGTTAGGAAAAGATGCCAATAGAAGGGACCATTGTCTGTTATTTGATGGTCATTTGATGTGCCATACAGCAAACTGAGATAAATAAAAGCATGTATTTCTAAAGAAGGAAATGCTTCTCAAAAGTTTTAGTCAACAACAACAACAACAACAAATCAGTAAAGCTGAAATATTTCTGTTTATATTTAAAATTCTGACTTTTCACTCAAGATAAGGTTTTGAGACTAAATTTGGCCCAATCCAGTTAGTCAAAAGCTATGTGAAATATTTAGTTTCAGGTCCATTTAAATATTTTAGTCATTTCTTGTCAGTGGAAATTATTTCGCCTTCTTACTTCTCAGTTTGGCCGTCTAATTCCAAGCAAAAATTATTTGCATGATCTGTTTAAGAGGTCCGAACTCTATTCTCACCTGTAGACAAATGGTTTGGCTTTGGAGAACATGGCCTTCAAAGACCACATGCTTGGTTTGCTGGCATTATTTTCTCTTAGTGATTCATATTGCAACACTTATCTCTGTGTTTTCTTGTCAGCCCATGCCCACAGTCTCCCTTGGGAGAACAGAGCTACACAGAGCTACTTTGCACAGCTGCTGTGGCAGTATCAACACAGACGTTCTCGGTAGCTGAGACAGCACGGAGAGGTTTCAGCTAGCAGGGATATGGAGGGAAGGATGAGTATTTACACATACCTTTCATTATATTTCTCTTAACAGCAGACAGAATTAGGCAGACAAACTACAGGTTGCTACGGGTAAACATCTTTCCCTTTCCAGAGAGCCTTTTTGTAGCCTGAGTCCTACCAAAAATTAAAGGTGACTTGGATGACCAGAAAGATTGTACATTGAGGCTAAGTGTACAATGGCCTACATTTGGTGGAGCTGCTGCGCAAGCTTGGGATTTCCTAGACAGCTCCTAAGCCAGTAACAAATATAGTAAGTCTTCCCCCTTTTTCTTGGGCTGTTAGAAAGTTGGATGAAAACGTGAAAGCAATTATGTCCTTCAGACCTCTTGACATTACTGCACCACCCTCACCCTGTGATTAAGTCTCTCTGACTGTCTGACATGGCCAGAAGGGATCTGCTTTCTGAAGCAAAATGTGCAGTAAGGTCTTGTGGGATAGCAGAGGATTTGCACACACAGTGCGCCTTTGCAAGTACAACTAAACCTTCCAATTCACTGATCTTGTTACACATATGTGTGTTTGTTTTCTAGAGGGATGGACATCTATAGGGCATATATAAACAAATTCTTAATCCTTAGTAACGAGCACTGCTTCTGAGAATGATAGACACGATAACTTTTTTCTTTTGTTTTTAGATTTCAGGATGTGGCACACTATAATGCACGTTTCTGTGTTGTTGCTACCAAAATACCCTGCTGCAATGGGGGGGAGGGTGTCTTCATTTGAGGGGGGGTTGTAGACCAAATATGGCCCAAGCCTGTTTGATAGTTCTCTCGTAAATGAAATGATGACAATCCTCTTGTGACTAGGAAACATTCCAGAGCCGGGGTGTAGGGTTACACAATGGTACAGTGTCTTGCCCCTGATTTATAATTTGAGAAGCAGATTGCGTACAGACAGAATGTGAGCTGAACAATGAGGTTTCTAGTCCTGATCTCATTAACAGAGATTTATACCAAGAGGCTATTGTATCTTGTTCTTTTGGTTTGCCATGCCAGCAAACATTCATAAAGTTATTTAAAAAAGAAAGCTTCTGTCACACACTTGGGTCAGAAAGTTCTCAGGAAAATAGCTAGTCAAACACAGAGTAGTCTCAGTCAGCACTTACTAGGGCTTATGTTTCTGGCCTTAATAAGTCTCAGAATGATTACTGCATCAAACATCACACTCAAGCTTATTACATGTAAAGATTTGTGGAGACACGGCTTAAAATGCCTTTTCACATATGATGTTTGTTCACAGTTGAGTCACTCTAAGATAGCTTATTATTTGCAAATCACACACAATCACCAGAAGAATGCACTTCCAGTGCAGAAGAACCATCAGTAGGTGGAACAACAATCATATCCTGAGAGCTACTTTCCCTCCTGCCACCGTCAGAGATTTGGGCTAAATGAATGGTCATAAAGACATATGGCCTGGAACCTGCACCTCACTGACAGGTGAATAGTCATTTCGCAAGCAGAAGAAGATGCACAGCGCATTAATTAATGGTTCAATAATTTTGCCAGGTAATTTGGCCCAACCACCAGTAAAAAAAAAAAATGGAGGTCCTTTTCCAGTCTCACCACACTAGAAAATAGACTGGCCCGGCCGCATGTGTTGACAATGCAGCTCTGAAGCCCTCAGACCAATTCTGCAACCTCAGCAGGACGCTGCTCAGAGTGTCACGGCAAGAGATGAAGTCACACAGAGCACAGCAAAATCCAGCAGGGCTCTTAGGAGATTAAGGGACTGTATATCTGTAATATAGGAGGCTTCTGGCTTCAAAGCAACCAAGTGCCACCCAGCTGTCATCACCACTTTTTCATGCTCCTGTGAAACATGGGCAGTTGATCGCTGTCAAGGCATGCAACTTCCCAGTTCCACCTGCACTGACTTTTGTGCTGGTATAAATAATCATACAGCGCAATTAGCCCATTATTCACAGTCCTGTCACGTATTGAGTGCTGTAGTAATACTCCCAGACAGCTGATGCACATGTCAGATGAGAGGCCACTCAAATCCAGATTTGATGGCCAGTTTCCATACATTAAACAGCTGAGAGCAGGTGAGAAGACAGGACAGCCGAAACATACCAGGCAAACCTTCAGATGGCAGCCATCTCCGCATCACAGGAAACTGCTGCTAAACAGCATCTACTGGTGCAAAGAACATGGATCAGCCACACCACACATATAAAGAAAGAGAGTAACACTACACAGTGCAGGGGCATGGAGGAAAGTGGATATTGTGAAGATCAACAGGGATGTCTGTGCAATTTGTACTGTGAAAACGGAACATGTTTCCCCCAGTAAAGGTACAACAGCTTTGCATGTTGAATTAGCAACAGAGATCATCCTTACATCCTATTGAGGGACTGTAACTAGATCTTCCTTTTGGTCTCCTCTGCCTGAACTCCTAGTAGAGATTAAAAGAAATAACGCAACATCCTCTCAGCCAGCTTCTGACCTCAATGTTACAGAAGATAGTTGTACAGTATTTTTAACCTTCCTTTTTTAAACAGATTTTGAAATGGATTCAGGTTATTGCAGCTTCATATCATGTACCTTTGCTCTCTGATGAGCCTGGGGAAATAGGAACATCTTGCTCACTTTTTCTGTGGTATTCATTGTTTTGCAAGCTTTTTCCAGAAGAGTTCAGACTGTACTGCAATAGCAGCTTTTCTATCTTGCTAATGACTTGTCACTGAATGCCAGACAGCCCAAATATGGAATAATTAGGATAGAATGGATGTCATTTTCTAGGCAATATGTGAATGATAAGCTTTAACTAATTTTGGTGGTCTTTGGCTTAATCTGTACCTTTTTTCCTTTGGCAGAAGGTTTGGTGTTAAGTGACAGAAAAATGTGAACTGCTGCTTCTTTTTTTTCCCCAAATGTGTTAACTATTCTTAATCTCTTGCAATAGCCACCCTTTCCATAAATCTTATTTTCCATCAAGGAAGTTCTCCTTTACAAGTTTCCTATCCAAATGTGATTGACTTCTAGCACATTACATATGCTTCCTTTTGTATGAAGAGCTGGAAGAGACAATCCAGAGAGTTTCCTCTACCTCAGCTACTAAAGCTCTGTCAAAGTGCAATGATTTGAGAAGGCAATGCTCCAAGCAATGAATCTTTTGTTAAACCTTTGCAAACAAAAAAATGTTTTCAAGTGTCCTCTCTGTTTCTGTTCTTGGAAAGTGCTCTCAGTGCTGTTCACACCTTCTTATCGCAGTATCTACAGCACTCACACAGACTTCCCTCTGAAAACTGTTATTTTTTGTGTTTCTGAGGACAGCCCCAGAGTGGGAAAAGCAGGGCTGGGTTTATGCAAGAGGACACTACACAAAAGCTTCTGGCCTCACCTTTGGAATCTCATGGGGGATTCTTAAATCATATTTCGCATTCACACACTCCATCAAAATGCTGAAAGAGGCAAGTCATTAGATCCATGCAGTTTGATTTTGAAAAAAGATTACTTGACAGAAAGGCTCCTATTGGTAAGGACAAATCCTTATGGCAAACTCTGTCTGAGGAACTGCTCTGACCATTAGACCCCTACACAAAAGGCCACCAGGGCCACCTCTTCCACCTCTTATCTTGCTTTGATGTGTGCTCCATGTTATCTGCATCTGTTAGGTGTGCTTTAAGGGTACCTCATTTTCAGAGCACATATACTCAGGGACATGTTGATTTGGGCTCTCAAATGCCTTACACCTGGGACTGATACCCAGATAGTCTGTTAACCCAAGGTAATAGCATTTTTGTGCACAGGTGGGAACCAGACTTTGGATATGGACTAGGTACTAGACCATTTCCTGGTCTTATTTCTCCACTTAGATATGCACATATCATTCTGAATCTTCACAGAAGTTAATATCCTTCAGAGAACTAAACAATCATTCCTGGCTTCTAGTCACTCATATATATATATATACATACCAATAATCATAGCAGTTGTGCAGCCTCATTATCTCAATGAATTAGAACAGAGAAGAACAACATAAAAATACTTCTCCAACCTTACTGAGGTTACATCCTACTCTAACAAACAAACAGCTGTTTGCCGCGGTCCCCCTGCACGGTTCAATCTCAGTGCCTAGTCCAATCTCAGTGCTGTTGAAACCCTACTACACCGTTTGCTCACTCACATTAGAATCATCATGGAACCATTTGGGTTGGAAAAGACCCTTAAGATCATCCAGTCCAACTGCAGCCCAATGTTGGGCCACTTAAGGAGGTACAGCCTTCGTCTGTCCATCTTCCCCATCTCTGGAGATCTGCATCCCCATGGGTCCGCTCTACTTCACAGCCCAGAACATGTTATTTAACACCCAGGGCTGGAACCTGGGGCTTCTTGAGGCTCTGACTTACAAGCCTCATCATGAGTAGCACTGAAAGTAAAAACACAACAGTGCTGTTTGCCAGGCTATCCCCAGGTGCTGTTAGGCTGGGGACATTCAAAGAAGTAATCGGATAAAAAAATATATATGTGCAACAGAGAGAGCCCCTGCAGGGAGGGAGAAGAGGAGAGGAGGAGGAGTTGCAAACTGAGCTACCCATGGGCAGCACAATTTTCGACCCTGCAGCAGGGGGCAGAGCTTGCTGAAAGCCCGTTCGGGCACATGTGGTAATTTCAACAGCCGGCTCCACTGAACGGTCTCCAGCAGACCTGTGATCTAAATGTATTACTTTGTACACCATGTACGGTCCAACACAACTGTCCTTCACGCATACTAGTTGGAGAGAGCATATTGCTCCTAGCTTTGTGTTACTTTTTACTGGCATTTATAGCAAACTCAGTCTCATCTCTTCTTTTACCTGATTCCTGAGAATGCTATGGGGTACATATTGTTTGAGAGATTCTGTAGAAACGTAATTGCATAGTTTTGCATTATAGCAACCCAAATTATGAGATCATAAGGACAAACTTTGCCTGAATAACGTACAGAAAACTATGCTGAAATTGTTTCAAGAGTGGCTCATTTCCGTTCTTCATCCAATACAAAAAGAAACATTGAGACCAGTTCTAAGTTGTCCTGCATCTGCCATTAATGGAGAAACAGAGGCTCCATACAGAAGAAAACTTCATACTTTCAACCCAACACCCAAACAGCAAGAAGGAAAGTCATAGAATCATAGAATGGTTTGGGTTGGAAAGGACCTTAAAGATCATCTAGTTCCAACCCCCCTGCCATGGGCAGGGATACCTCCCACTAGACCAGGTTGCTCAAAGCCTCATCTCTCTGCAGAATGCCTCAAGGGTCTATTTGCTGAGGTTCTATGGTCTGGGCTCAGTTATTCCTACAAGAGCTTGTAAATACCAAGATTCTTTCACCTTGCTTTGCAAGTGACCTTTTCAGCTTATAGCATTTACACAAACAGGTTAAGCCAGGAAAGCACTTTTCAAGTTCCCTACTGGTCATATTAAAGTTTCTTAAATGAAACTAAGTACAGGACAAAAGTTCTTGATTAAAAGTTTAGATGAAGGAGGTTATTTGCAGACACTAAATCCAAATGGCCATTTATAAAATACAATTATATTCTAGAACAAATCGGGTATAATAGATGAGATGCCATTTGAGGAGTTAGATATCCCTAGTAACACAGCATGCTGATATAGCTTAGAATCTGTTACTTAGAGATTTTCAAAATGTTGGGAATCTACACCACAAGGAAGGGGAGCATTGTAAACTCTATTTTGCAATATTCTTATATTATTATATATAAATATATGTAATATGTATTATAGTATATATACACTGTATTTTATACACAGATATGTTGCTAATAATGTAATCACATACTTGTTTTTATATTGGTGTCTTCTACAAAATGAGAAGCCAAGAAAAAGCTTGAGTTTTGTGGCTTGCTGCATGGAGCTAGGAATACAGAAAATATAGGAGAAGATTACTTTTATTTTTAATTTTAAAGATAGATGATTCTGAAGAAAAGTGTCACTACTGTCTGCAGAATACTTTCATTTTGCTTTTGTGTTATTGACAAAAATCCAAATTCAAGACAAACATGTTGCTGTGAAATCATCAAAAGAAGTTTGGGTTTTTTCTTCTTTTTGGAAGAAGAGAAGGTGAAACAAACTATTCAGCATACTGAAATGAATATTTTTTTTGTACAGTGTTATAATAGTCTAAGGCAGCTTTCAGAAGCTTTTAGTGACACGTGAAAGGACAGGGTTCAAAGTTCCCATTCATTTTAATGGAAATTGGGTGTCCACTTTTTTTTGAAACATTTTAAAATCTCAGGTATGAGTTATAAACATGGGAGAAACACAGCAGTTGAACAGCACCCAAAAAGAGCAATAAACGTCCAGAGCACTGCAGCAGATCAAAGTGAATCCAATGGAAATGCCTAGTTCAGTTCCTGAATACCAAAGCATAAATCCTTTCCAGAAGTCATGTAGCAGAGACTTTTAAAATAATATAATTCTTAAAATCATATAGATTTTCCCTATGCACCTGGGTAAAAATTATCTTTCAGTGGCACGTAGCTGCCAGCCATGTTAGCTTTCCCCTGCGATCTGACTACAAACACACAACTTTGTGGCGCAGCACTTGAAGCCCTGAACAATGTAGTCCTATCAATTTAGTTTGGCACTGCATACAACATCTGGCCCATAATTAATACAGCATTTTAAGATCCTTCTGGTACTATTAAATGCAAGGTATATTAAACCCAATGAGTCTAAAAGTCACTCTTAATTTTTTTTTTTCTGGGGAAAAGCAAACTGAAGGGTTAAGGAAGACAGAGTTATTAACATATTTTAAAAAGCTGGAGTACTAGTTTTCACATCTCTGCCTGTTCCTCAGATCTCTTTTTTCCTTAATAAGACAGTACTCACACATTAGCGTGTGGGGTATCAGATGGCCCTTTTGTGCTTATTCATTTCCTATAAAGAACATAACTACTGTGGCTGCTCATGTTTCTTTTGGCAGCTGAGCAGCCGGAGGTTTAATACGCCATAAATCTGCAGCTGTAGCAGAGCCCAGGACCCACCAGGTCTATGGCCACTGCATTTGCCGTGTGCTGAGGGGGGTCCCCAAGCTGCCCCCCAGGCCACCCTGTGTCACCCACATCCCACTGAGGTCTGCAGCCTCGGCCTTTCACTGCCTGGACACCATGAGGAGACCGGACACAATCCAAAAACTACCCCTTGGTGGCCTACTTGGTGCTGTGTATGGATTTATTCAGCAAGTTTTAAGAAAATGTTAAAATAATTGTACAGTACCATTGTAGACTGAGGAATTTGAAGTTTTTTGTGACTCCTGTAGATGTGTACAAAATATGTGTGACATAATTGCCATGTGCTTCCTTCATAACAACTGGAGAGAAATAGAAAATTTTAAGGTACGATTCATCTGTCCCCATATATCTAAAACAGGTCACATGAATCAGTCCCTAAAAGTATCTATTTGTCTTCAACAACTTGAAAGAGACCTTAGAGACTAGCTCAGACATAAGCACTATGTAGAAGGTAGATTTTGCATGCCATTGTAGGCAGACTCAGAAGAGGTCTACTGACTTCTTCACTTTTTCTCTTGGTTTACTGTTTTTTCTTTTATTTTTTTTTAACTAGATCTCAAGCTGAGATTACCAAAGCTAGCTACAAAAGGATGTATAACATGAGAACTTGATGATCACCAATGCATACGCACATGTGGCATATCCTGGCCAAACTGGTCATATTCCTGCAGGTACAACTTTGTTCACTTACAGTCAGTTCTCCTATATCCAAGTAACTGAAGTGTCGTGGTTCCACAAGTAAATTAAAAATGTGTTTTCAAACCTGAACCAAGGAAGTCTGAAATCCTTGCACCCTAATTCCTAACATGTCCAGTGCAATTGGTACTCTGGGTACATCAGCTAAGCTGACTCTGCCTACATCAGTTTGGCTATATCTCTATCAGTAATTAAAATAGGCCAGATCCAATTCTCCAGCTCCAAAAGCGGTGTGCTACAGCTTGCAACCACACAGCTAAACTCTCTTTCCACCTAGAGCGTGTGGCTCTGTTCATATCAAATTTGGGAAGAGTCCCAGGACTGTGCCAGGCCCTGAGCTGGGCTTAGACATTGTCCGGGAAATTGCTAGCTGGCACAGGCCATAATGCCAGGGATTGCGCCACCAGTTAAACCATATAGACCAGTAACAAAGAAGTCACTGCCTACAACCATCTTCCGTGTTACTAGATGTTTCCAATGTAGCTATAGAGGTGGTTTAAGAGTCTAATAAAATATATTGGCTCAGACATACTGCTGTGTGAATGTGGGCTACGGTTTCCATCAGGCAGCCAGATCATACATCTCTGTGCCTAGGACGTGGTTTAACTTCAACAAAGATAATCTGGCCATCAGTATTGGACAATTGGCTGTATTTTCAAAATCATATCACGTTGTAAGCATATCAAGTGACAAAAATATGTTGCGGTAGCATGCTCAATATTAAACTGGAGTGGAGTTTTGATATTACACCCTCCTAGTCTCTAGACTCAGTCTTTCTAGGCAGAATTTTCCATGTTACCTAAATAATTTTCCCAATCCCACCTCACCAACTCTGTTATAAAGGTTTGAGTTACTCTACATGGAAGATTTAACAGATTATAAGAAAAATGCTATTTCAAATTTAGCAAACAAAAAAAGTACATCTATAATGTCGTTGGTGTCTGCCAGAATTTTGTGCCCAAGTCATATCTCCTGAATGTCCATGTGGCCTAAGTGTTAGTTCACCCTCAAGCTCCGTTCTGGAGCAAGCTCAGTTGTTTCTGGGCCAGGAAGAACTAGACAGAGACTAAGAGATGGTGTGTGCCAGTGTCCCACCCCCACACTGCATAAAGATACAGTATGAGTGTGACTCATGTTGGATTTGGCTTCTCCCAGACTAACCAGTATTTCAGCAGGCCGCCTGATGGCCTCATGTCCTAAGCCACCCTTGGTGTTACACAACAAAAAGACATATCTGGCAGCCTGTGAAGCAGCTTCCCAAGAGCAGCCCAGGGCAATGTCTTAAAAGGACCATACTCAAATCAATGACTCCATTGTCGGGAAGATTTCTTAGCAGCAATTTAAAATTATACTGAATGCCATAGCCCAAGCTGGTTTTATACAAACTGGAGAGCACTGCTCATTTTACTTCATATATGTATCCGTATATCTATGTATATGCATATGAATTTTGTCTCCCATATGTAGATGTGTGTGTGTGTGTGTGTACGCGCATGCAGGCAGGGTAGCCAGCCCTTGGGTGCAGGCAGGCATTGCTGCCAACGTACACGTGATCCTTGTAAGTGTGGCTGCAGCAGAGTTCTTTGTGACCCATGATTGCTGTGACCATGATCTTGAGAAGCAGATTTCTGCTTTGCTTCTCCAGACATGAATATTACTGAGAATCCTTGGGAGAAGCCTTCTGTCTGGGCTGTGACATGTTCCCCTATAGACTCACACATCGATGGATTCATCACTGTTGCTCTCATTGCTTGTTTTTTAATTTTTCGCAGCGACTAGATACTTTTTTTCTTTAGGACGTATCTGTACTGCTAAACCAGAGGATCAGGTAATGAGGCATTCACACCTATTGTCACACTGCTTAATTCTTAGTGCTTTCCTTGTCTCTGTTCTGGACCACTTCAGTTGTCACTAAGAGAAGTCCGTTGTTGGGAGGGAGTTGGCCCCGTGGAGTGCGGACAAAAGCCAGTCAGTGCTATTCAGCCTCAAGGCTTGAATCAACTCAGCAGTATAAACACAGACAAACAGTCTGTATGTTCAATGAGATGAAAAGGAGCAAACAATTCTGATTGCATTTAATGTCAGTTTAGGGCTCTTAACACCGCCCTTCCCACAAATCAAGCTGTTGTATTGTCTAGCTAAGGGCTTTTGTGGGATGATAGGATGAGAGCCTGAGAAATCTGTCAGTTCTGATAACACTGCAAGGAGAGTTCAGGTTTACAATCAATGCTTCACTAGGTCGTAGTCAACATGTTGATTTTGGTAAAATAAAAGCCTGGAATAAGGAAGACATTCAAAATAAACAGGATCCTAGGAAGGGCACTCATTTTAATTTTATGTTTATTTTTCCCCAGAGGGGAAGAGGTAGAGCTTGCCAACCTTTTAAGTTTCTTCCTTACGGCGCAATGAATGAGGATAAGTTAACTCTGACTACATTTTCAATTTCCTTAGGGAACTAGATGCCAATGCATTTGAAGTTTTTCTGTTAACATCTGAATACTTCAATGCAGGGGCAACCGTACATATCTAACATGACCTTCAGTGCTTCCAACTTAAATGGCCAGATGGTTTGCCAGAATTACAGTTCACAGGATATTTGGCATCATTGATCTAATTTATGACAAATAAGAGGATGTAAATATATAGGCAGAAAAAAATGCTTCCTGAAATCCCTTGTTTATTCCTTGAGTACTCTGCTGTTCCCTTATTAACTCTCAAAGTGTGTTCTAAATCTAAGTTTTGAAAGTATGTTATTTTAAATTATGTATTAAAATTGAAAACCTAATTACCCACCAAGAGTGATATGTTTGCATCCGGAGATATTCACATATGAATAATATGTATGACTACAGTCCTTCTGCTGTTGAATTAAAAGGCAGAACTCAATAACTGTAGTGGGAATAGCATCTGAAACAGTTTCAGGGACCTAAAATGGAGAAGAGAAATGGCTGGTAAGGAAAGAAAACAAAAAAAGCTCAAAAAAACCCACAACACAACCAAAACCAAACAAAAAAAAATAGTAGGAAAAAAAAAAAAAAAAAGAGGTTCATCAGGCATAAGAAGTTCTGTTAGAACAGACTTTTGGAAAAATCTTTGTATCTTTTTGTGCTTATGGAATATGGAAATGCTTACAAACTCTCTAGAAATACTATTTTCTGAAATGTATGGAGATCTCTAGAGAGGATGATAAAGCATGGAATGTGTACCATTTGGAATGCATTCAAACGATGATTTTGTAAGCTCTGAAGGAAGTTATGGGTTTATTAAGAGCATCTTATCCTTTCCCTACTTGTTGTGTCTTGGGTACAGGCTTGAAAACCCTTAACACCTCTTTTTCAGATTAAAAACTCTTTTATTGTACATACTCTGGCACAAGTAGTCTATATTTTGGCAAGGATCTCTTGGTCTATTGTTACATAAATAATTTCCCTAAATATTGCTTTCCTGATTAATTTTTTTTCCTAAGAGGGTCTTAATACCCAAACATTTTTCATTCTAGTCTAAATATTCCTAATCTGAACTACAACATGATTAGGAAGACAACTTCAATTTTAGAGAAAATGGCAATGATCCCATTGTTCCCCCTGGGAGCCAGACCAAACACTGTAAATCCTGCATCCTTCAGAAGAAAAAGACCTCACATCCTTCCGTCAGGACTTCTGATTTTGAAGTCTGTAAGTTGAAACCTTTAGCAATCACTTCTTAGCTCAAGATCTAGCAAGGAGAATTTTAATTTAGACATTGAAATACAGAAAGTATTAAATCAAAAGCAAAATGTTGCCACTTGTCTTTCAAACTCATTGCTGAGGAATAAAAGCAGATGATCCTTTCTTCGTCATGTCACCTGAAGAGGAAGAACAGTCCAGTCTCTTTTTCAGGGGATGGAATTGATCAGTTTCATCAATTTTCAGTTTTCAGCTCAATTTGGCTTCTTCTTATTCCAAGTAAAAGGTATATATTCTCAGAAACACTTGAGGAAAGTATTTGTATATGATTTTATTCAAACTAAACTGTCCAGAATAACAAACAAATGAGACTCCTACCTGGCCCGTATCGTACAATGAGTTTGTCATGTCCTCATCAGGTCAGTATTGCTCTAGTAACTGAGCCATATGCACTCATCTGGAAGACTCAGAGGAAGCTCATCTCTTTTATACTGATTCTTTCAGAATGGAGTCAAAGCGATGTTGACATTCTAACTATACAGCATGATTCGTAAGGCCTGAGGGCTGAAAGGAGAGAGAAACACCTGGAGGGGAAAACAATATAAGGACAGATTCTAGAAGAATTTTTTGCACAAGCAAGGTATACTGTCCTGTTATACTTGCTGTGGATCTGCAGCAGAATTTTTGTTCGATTGTTTTCAGATGCAAATTTATTCTCACCAGATAAATTAGGGAAGCAAACTAGTGTACATATCTTCTTATCTACTGGCATCTGTAAACAAAGTGGTGAGCTCTCCAATTTGGTTTCCTACCAGAGGACATGCACAAGATTTAGGCCACACATTTCATACCCATAAACAGCAGCTCCACACTCTCCTTACAGTCTTGGACCTGCATCTTGGGAGAGGAATTGCTGGATGGATTCTGAAGCATACTACTGTCAGGAGATCAGTATTTAACACTGCACACAGAAGGTTAGGAGAGAAAACAGAAGAAAACCAGCAACTGATCCAGCAGGGGGAGTTTGCAGAGGGAATGTAGCAATCACATTCTCTGATATGTTATTTTATTCTGTTGTTTAACTGGAGGTTTGGGATAAGAAGGCTTTCATTAGATAATCTCAATTTGTATGAATCAAAACCAACTTCACAAAAACTCATGCAGAATTCTGAATAAAAACCCTCCAAGTCTCCTGCCACCAAAAAGCTACTACTTGGTAGGATGTTGGAGTTCAATATCCTCAGGGCAGTGAGGAGGGTGCACAGCAAACTCACTACCCTGGACTTTAGGAGAGCAGACTTTGGCCTCTTCAGGGACCTGCTTGGAAGAGTCCCATGGGATAAAGCCCTTGAGGGAAGAGGGGCCCAAGAAAGCTGGCTAATATTTAAGGATCACTTCCTCCAGGCTCGGGGGCGATGCATCCCAACAAAGAGGAAGGCAGGCAAAAATGCCAGGAGGCCTGCATGGATGAACAAGGAACTCCAGAGCAAACTCAAACACAAAAAGGAAGCATACAGAGGGTGAAAGCAAGGACAGGTAGCCTGGGGACAATACAGAGACACTGTCCGTGAAGCCAGAGATCAGGTCAGGAAAGCTAAAGCCCAAACAGAATTAAATACAGCCAAGGATGTTAAGGGTAACAGGAAGAACTTCTATAGGTATGTCAATGATAAAAGGAGGACTAGGGAAAATGTGGGCCCCCTCCAGAAGAAACCAGGAGACCTGGTGACCCAGGATATAGGCTGAGGTACTTAACGAGTTCTTTACCTCAGTCTTCACTGGCAAGAGCTCGAGCCACACCGCCCAAGTTGCAGAAGGCATAAGCAGTGACTGAGAGAAAGAAGAACTGCCAGCTGTAGAAGATCAGGTTCGAGATAATCTAAAGAACCGGAAGGTGCACAAATCTATGGGACCTGATGAGATACATCTGCGGGTCCTGAGGGAACTGGCAGATTAAGTTGCCAAAACACTATCCATCATATTTGAGAAGTCTTGGCACTCTGGTGACGTTCCCGCAGACTGGAAAAGGGGAAACATAACCCCCATTTTTAAAAAAGGAAATAAGGAAGACCCAGGAAACTACAGGCCGTTCAGCCTCACCTCTGTGCCTGGCAAGATCATGGAGCAAATCCTCCTGGAATCTATGCTAAGGCCCATGGAAAACAAGCAGGTGATTTGTGACAATCAACATGGCTTTACCAAGGGAAAATCGTGCCTGACGAATTTGGTGGCCTTCTATGACAGGGCCACAGCACTGGTGGATAGAGGAAGGGCAACTGACATCATCTACCTGGACTTGTGCAAAGCCTTTGACACAGTCCCACATGACATCCTTGTCTCTAAGTTGGAGGGGCATGGATTTGACAGAAGGACCACTCGCTGGATAAGGAATTGGCTAGATGGCCGCACTCAAAGAGTTGTGGTCAATGGCTCAATGTCCAAGTGGAGACCGGTGACAAGTGGTGTTCCTCAGGGGTCAGTACTGGGACCAATGTTGTTTGACATCTTTGTCGGAGACATGGACAGTGGGATGGAGTGCACCCTCAGCAAGTTTGCCGATGACACCAAGCTGTGTGATGTGGTGGACACACTGGAAGGAAGGGATGCCATCCAGAGGAACCTTGACAGGCTTGAGAAGTGGGCCAATGCAAACCTCATGAAATTTAACAAGGCCAAGTGCAAGGCCCTGCATGTGGGTCAAGGCAATCCCAAGCACAAACGCAGGCTGGGCAGAGAATGGATAGAGAGCAGCCCTGAGGAGAAGGACTTGGGGGTACTGGTGGATGAGAAGCTGAACATGAGCCGGCAGTGTGCGCTTGCAGCCCAGAAAGCCAACGGTGTCCTGGGCTGCATCAAAAGAAGCACTAGCAGCAGGTCAGAGGAGGTGATTCTCCTCCTCTACTCTGCTCTCGTGAGACCCCACCTAGAGTACTGTGTTCAGATGTGGGGCCCCCAACATAAAAAAGACCTGGATCTATTGGAGAGAGTCCATAGGAGTGTCACAAAAATGGTCAGAGGGCTGGAGCACCTCCCCTATGAGGACAGGCTGAGAGAGTTGGGGTTGTTCAGCCTGGAGAAGAGAAGGCTCCGAGGAGACTTAATAGCAGCCTTCCAGTACCTGAAGAGGGACTACAGGAGAGATGGGGAGGGACTCTTTTATCAGGGAGTGTAGTGAGAGGACAAGGGGTAACGGGTATAAGCTGAAAGAGGGTAGATTTAGACTAGACATTAGGAAGAGATTTTTCGCTGTGAGAGTGGTGAGACACTGGAACAGGTTGCCCAGGGAAGCTGTGGATGCCCCATCCTTGGAGGTGTTCAAGGCCAGGCTGGATGAGGCTTTGAGCAACCTGGTCTAGTGGAGAGTGTCCCTGCCCATGGCAGGGGGGTTGGAACTTGATGATCTTTAAGGTCCTTTCCAACCCAAACCATTCTATGATTCTATAATCAGGATCTTGGTCTTCTCTGGCCAGTGAATTCAAGACAGTTCTATTGTAAGGACAGATCTGGATTTCTATACTCTGTATTTTTGTTCCCAGAGCCTAAAATTTTGAATTCTTCTGAGGGCTTCACCCTGGCACTGAGGAAGACCTGGACACTTGGAAACCTCCATCATAAGCTGTGGAACCCACATTTTAGACTTTCAGGTCTGCCACGGGAGATTCCACGGGGTTTTCCTGACTACTAGAAACCCTGTAGATTTCTCCAACACTGACAAAAAGCCCCCAATTCACCAACAGGTGAGAATTAACCACAGCATTTCTGCAACTCAAACTAAAATGGTTACCTATTTCCAAACCTATTTTCTATTTCTTCTGTAGGAAATGCAGAAATGTCAATTCTGTGTTCAAACCAGGTGGCAGTTTTGTTTTGACAACCAGTGTTTCCTTGACCCTATATTTGTTGACTTCAGGCTATGCTGCCTTAATGCACCCAAAATAGGTATCCTTGAAAGGCTACCCTCACTCTTCAATTAGTTCTGATTGCTATAGCCTGTCTCTTAGGTTGAGTAGAATAAAAAGAACCTTTTGCTTCAGACATTTACATGGGTGCCAATCTGCTTCCAGGTACTCATTATCCCCAGGCCTCTAGACATGTTTGTCCGTCCTAGAGTAGAATCTGCAGAGGTGAACAAGGATAGTCATAGCATGTGATCTTAGTGAGGAACCCATTATCACCAGATCTCTGGCAGAATCTTAATCTCACTTTGAACAGGTCAAACTGCATGAACCATGTCTCTTACTCTGCCTTTTCCATGACAGGAAGTACTGGCATTGTCTCTAGAAATTAGTGTTGGCTGATAGTCTACTGGCTGCTGGGAAATCGTAATAGTGGAGGGAAACACCAAAACAGTTGGCTAGAAAATCTCAAAGAAAAGAACAAAAAAAATTCCCCAAAGAAAACTTTTTTTTGGTATTTTCTTTGTTTTCTTTCTACAACAACCTTAATCTTGACTTTGTGGAACACCTGCCCTACACCTAAATAGGATTTCAGTATTCAAAGCACATACTTTCCTCTTTTATGTGACTTCCCAAGCTCACTTCAGTAAGCATTCCCAGAGCTGTCCTGGTACACAGAAACCCACACAAAACAAGAGAGACAGTGGCTTTGTTACCCTTATCCTTTCTTCTGTGTGGGTAAAACGGGATTTTACCCATAGGAGAAATGTGCATTCATGTATCGCCTTTTATAACTTCCAGATCAGAGGGCTGTATAGGACAGATCTCCATCAGTCTTGCTGTTGAAACTGTCTCTCTTTGTGTAGAAGTGTAATATTTGTTGGGCTGAAGAGCATAAAAATGACTAGAATTAGTGGCCAGAGTATTCAACTGAAATCAGGGAGATTTCAATCCAAGGTCGCACCTCATTTCTCATAGTTCACGTGAAAATTCTCATTTTGTCAGATGCTGTTTCATGTTGAAGCATTTAGACATCTTGTTGCTTAGCATGGGGCTTTAGGAGTGATTTATGTAACTATTCATATTTTAAAGTTGTAGTCCAGATATGTAACTAAGAATCTGGATCTTGATGGCCAGCTCAACCCAACAACTCTACCTTCTATGTCCTTTGTGGGTTTAATTCTAAATTACTTGCTTAAATTGCAGTAGAAGCTTAGTGGTCACATTGGGAACGAACTTCTGCTCTCCAGAGTCTAAAAGAAGAAATTCACAGTGGAGCCCATCTTTTCCTCCTCTTTCTAGGAACAATAGAATGGACTAGGTTTCCTCAAGGGACCGAAGACAATAGCAAGAAAAATATCTGTTTAGGAATTTAAACTAAATAGTTTAAAATAAATCCCCAAGCATAAGGCATTTTATAAAGATCAGAGAACAAATACTGCAGTTCATCGAAGACCTCATCATTTCAGTAAACAAATTGGAAAAGAGAGCAATTTCTCCATTCTCCCAGACTGGTTCCAGGTTTAGACTGCCAGCCTCTCAGATAGCCTGGGTTAAGATTCATGATTATGCAATGAAGGATGCTGGTCAGACTGAATGGAAGGTACCTTATTTTATAATGCTTCATAAACTTTGTGTAAACAGTATAAAGAGCAGACAAAGGAAACTGGATTTTGCAATAAAAGCTATTTTTATGAAAGTAAAAGTCACATGACCTCTTACCCAGATTTTAAGAGAGCAATAGAACTTGCTTTGCCTGCCAGCCCTGAAAAAGTCTGAATTTGATGTCAAAGACAGAGGTCTTGTTAGGCAATAGTGCTGCATTCCAAATCTTACATGTTTATAGCTTCCCCCCTTGCCTTAACCCCACCCTCTTGATGAGAAAAAAAAATGCAGTTAGGCTTAACCCTTCACAGCCTTTGACTTTCACAGCAGCTGAGGTCACCTTGATTTTTCACTAGATACATTTTTCGAAGCAAAGTATATTGATGGGTAGCTTGCTTACATGGAACATGTTCGTAAACACTCAGCTCACATGCACTGCAGCAGACAAATTAAGGTCTCTGTGGGTCCTAAATATCCTAATTTCAAACCATTCATGTCAAGCTACATTGAGATTTGTCACTGATTTATTCCTTTCAGTGTAAAACCCACACTGTGGGCAAGTCCTTGCTTGTTCTTTGCTAATTTCAGCACATACACATTTCTCCAAAGTCACCCTAACAATATTTTTGGTAAATATATCCTGCTGGAAAACCACACTCAGTTTCCTTCTGAAATGAAGCTTCCCTTTTTCATCACTGAGACCTTTCAGGAACTCCTCAAATGCAGTATCATTCCCTGTAAAGCCCTCAGTACTGACTTGTGCATTGGACAACCCAAAACCAGAAACCCTATAAAATCATGTTCAATAATATGGAAAGCCAAGGAATAGTGAAGTGAATAAACAACAGGATAAGCACCCCGGCAGTGTACATTAGTGATATGCTTATAACTCATCTCTAATTCAGTAGTCCAATATAAAATATGCAAAAAGAATCCTTTTACATATAGTAATAATATCCTAAATAGCCCTTTCCATGTTCTCCAACTATGACAGTAAAACATTATTTTCTCCATAGGGAAACAATTTCTGAGATATAATTACCCAGATGCCTTGTAAGCTTTTGTATGTAAACTGTGTATGAAACGACGTATATAAGCTGTGTGGTTTTGGCTTGTGGTCCTAGAAGAAGGGCAGTATAGCACTGAACTCTCAAAGCACAGCGTGAATTTGAAACTGGGCATCTCAGTTGCTACTCATGTATAAGAACAACTCATGTATTGCTTGAAAAGAGGAACAGCAGCTCAGTAACCCTTTTCTCCTCTGCCAGGTCTAAAAGAAACAGTGACCCATATCTGATTTAGAGAACAGGAGTTTAGACACCAGCCTTCAAAGGAGACCTTTAAGGCAGCAAATCTTCAGGGAAGTACACAGATAGTAAAAGAGAAATGAGCCTTAAGTTCCTGAATCCTCTTTGTTTCCCTCTTAGATAGGCCTGGATGGTGTCACACACAGTGTAAAGTTTCCTGGGACTTACTCTAATTCTTACTGTGCATCTCTGGGCATCTCATGTTTCTTTTTCGATGACCAAAGAAAATTTAGGCATTACAATGCTTGTAGTTTTGATGCTTAAACTCACTTTTGGTGTTTAGCCTCATATATTTTATTTACTACTTATCTCCAAATACTTTTTATGATGCAAATTGTAAATTATCTGTTTTGGCATCGCTTTTTGAATTAAGCCTCATAACATGTAGCGCACATCTAAACCAATACATCCCATGATCTTTGGAAGCAGAGGTTATTAATGAAACAGTCACTCAGATGATATACCAAGCTGATTAAACTAAAACAGGCAACATGGACAAATCCAGCAGAAACACAACCATCTTTCTACCACATACTGTATGTCAGGCAGCAGCAAGAGGGGGCTGCTCTGTAAGATGGGTGAGCTGGCAGCCAAGGGTGACAGCAAGGCCACAAGGCAGTGCCTTCCTCCACATGGCCCCGTCCCACAGCACCCCACCCAGGACAGCAAAATGGACCTGGTGACAGTGATCACATTCAACCATTAGTCCAGATCACCAGACCAGTAGTGATATGACATGTTGAGTCTGAGGTCAGGCTCCAGATCGGTGGGGTTCATGGCCAGGCACATGCCACCCACACAGCTCCCGCAAGGAGCAAGGACAACAGCTGGGGCTGAAGCACAGTTCCCAAGCCAAGAGGATGAGGATCCCCTCAAGGTGCTTTGCAGCTCTGGCCCATCCAGCTCTTCTCTCGGCTGTCTGTTCCAAGGTTACAGCAGAGCTAGCCCTGAGTGCAGGCAGACACATCGCTGGGGAAAAGTGGCTGCTGAGTCTCTGCAGGGTCCTGACACTGTGATCCAGCAATAAGCTTGCTAGGACAGGGGCAGGTTAACTCAGGGGACATGACACCAGCCCTTGTAGTTGAGGTACTTCAGATGTAAAAGCTGTGAGCGTGGACTTCCTCATGCTGAAACAGGCTAGAATCCGGATCTCCCTCTTCCTGAGTGAGGGCTCTAGTTGCATGGTATGAAGGTAGCCATCATGAACCCTTTGGTTGTGTTTAGAAAGAAAACCTCCAGCAGTTCTCTGCAAGCAGAGGGGTTGGTGCCCGCTTTTGCCTGAGGATCCAGAGCCTTGCTCCAGAGGGACAGGGACTCCTGCCCTGCAGCCTCGGGTTACTGAAGGGCAACACTCAGGGTGGGGGTAGAGAAAAGGGGAAATTCAGATATACCACAGTCTTTCCTACTTGCTAACTGATAGGTATTTTTAATTGGCTTCTCTTCTTCCTCTCTTGTGGACTTGAACCTGGAGCCTTTTATCAGTCCAAGTGCCTAGAATTAGATGTTGATAGCCCATAATTCTTTTACAGGAGCTGAGCTCTGCTGTAGTGTATCATGCTTTCTACTCAGCGGGTTTCTAGTCCTCATTGCAGACAAGATGCAGGACCCGGACCTTAATTTACTCTCCATCAGACTTTTCCTACAATGTTTTAACACTGGAAAGGTGTATACTGACAATTATCCCTTTCCTCCTCCATTTGGTTAATTCATGTGGCTTAACTATCCCTCAGCGGTGTTGAAGACTGCTGCAGGAGGGAGGGAGGAGCTGCTCTTCAGGTTCTTTGCTACCTCCCTGACTGGAACCTGGAATGGGCTGCAGCTCCATCACCAGCTGACCTTTGCCTTAGAGACCGATACACTTCACAAAGGTGCAACAGGGCTTGTCTGCTGTAATTTGATTTTTGTTTGCCATGGAAAGGCTGGTTTGTTTGCTTTGCACTTAAGAGACACAGTTTATTCAGGACTGTAAAACTCTTCAAAATCACATATAAGTAAATATGTGAAAAACAAACAATGCTGAAAATTAGTCTGGTGAAAAGTTAGGGACCACTATTGCTTAAGAATATATGCTTACAAGACTTCATTCTGCAGCAGAAAAATATGTTTTCCATCCTCCAAATATCTTTTGAAAGACCATAAAATCCTTAACTTTCTAAAAAATGTTAAATGTTTGTGTTTAAAAGAGTACTGTGCCGGACTTTCTACTTCTACTTGTGAATGACATTAGCAGATAATGAGGTCACTGTATAAACTGAAAGTCCCAGTTTAACTTTTATTATTGTAAACTGCTTAAAACTGGAAATGTTGAATTATAAAACTATGATAGGTAGATGGCACAACACTAAAGAAATTAATTCCATAGTTTAGAACTTCCTGTCCTGATCCTCCTGAGCCAGTCCTGAAGTCCTTACTCATTTCCTTACTCCTGATTCATCAAAGCATTTAAACGCTCTAGATTTCAGTGGGATTTAAGCATATGCTTGTTGATTCAACACTTTAATCACAGAAAATCCTCACTAAAGTCAGTAGGAATTTCTGCCCCAAAAGACTTAAAGTTTCACTCTTTTTTTTTAATCCTGTATTTGAGTCCACACAACTTGAAACAAGAGAATTTATGTGTTTGTTAGTTGTTGCTATGCATTACTCCCTGCCCAAACCTGTTCTTTCACTTTGGCTATTTAATCTCTGGCTAGTAATATCAGTGGCAAGAGGAACTTAGCAGATGGGGTAGCACTGGAGTAGGTGGAGTCGTGTTGAGAATAAGGTTATAATAATTTGTTTCAGGTGCCTCCTCTTTAGATCACATCTAAATACTAGGAAGAAAGGCACACTTTTTCTTTATCCCCTCTTGATCTGGCTGTGCCAGTGAAACACCTTGAAGCATAGTGTTTCTGTTGCTGTTTAGGTATAAGTGAAATTTTTTGGAAAAAAAGAAATGGAAAGGTGTGGGAAAACACTTGGAGAAAACAGAATGGAGAAGATACAGGGGAATGGCTCCTTGAATGTCACATAGCTGCTACACAATAACTTGCTCTGTTGAAGTGCAGCCCAGAGGCGTCAGCACTCTTGTACAAAACTTGGTATGTAGTGAGCAAAGAATTCCACTGAAACTAGGGTTTCTTAACAGGCTTATGATACTTTTTTCTGGATTCATTTGGTACAAGCCTCTTTGACTAACATGTCTTCCAAGTCAAATCTGTAGGACATCTTTCAGAGGCCAATGAGACAAAGGAGTGCATGTTGGCAGTTCCAGCTCTGCTCCCCGCCGTCATGGAGACCCACACGTCCCCGTCCCCCCCACCATTCTCTTCTGCTTTCTAATCCAAACAAATGTGATTCAGCTTTTTGTTTTTAATTAGAAACAAGCAAAAGCACTGCTAAACTTCTTATAAATGAGTCTGCTGTTTCGCCCCAGCAGCAGATTAATGGGAAAAATGCCATTTTTGGAGATTGGCAGCAAGGTGAGAGCTGGCTTAGCAGGGGGGTGGATTGCTCAAGGACGGAGCGTGAGATGGGCGGCAGCCTTAAGCTCCCACTGCTTTCCCTGCAAAGGGCGGGAAATTCCCCAGTTTTTGCAAGGTGTCTCTTGCTTTACCGGGCTTTTAAAGATAATTTCCTTAAGTGATGATGTACTGTTCTTACATCTTCCACTGGGAAGACCTTGAGAACACGGCCTCGCTACTCCCAAACAGGTCAACATCTGGGGAAGCAAGAAGCAGCCCTAGTTCATTAGAGCTTCGTAATTCCTAATTTTGGGCTTTTCATAATTCTTTTTTGGCATTATGCTGTCGGGGGCAGTGTCAATGAAGCCAGCAATGGCAGCCCCGCTCCAGTCTTGGCCTGTGGCGGGTGAGGCGCCCCTTTGGCAAGCCCGAAAGGGTTTTCCTGGTGCACAGACAGGAGCAGAAAGGAGGGCGGGAGAAGACTGATGTTTGGTTAGGGGATTTTATAGGTGAAAATCAAATAAATCCTGCCAGAAGAGGGTCAGCCATGTCTTCCGACCCTCACAGGAGAGGGCGGCCCCGTTGGGCGGCGGAACCCTTGTGAGCGGGGCCGAGCCCGCGGCGGGAGCGCGCCGGTGGAGCACCGCGTGCGAGGCGCCGTTTCCACGGCAACCGCCGAGCCGCGGCCGGCGCGGGAAGATGTCCGCCGGGGACCGGCGCTGCGCGGGGGGCTTCGTTTTCCGCTCCCTGCCCCAGAAAGCTTTCCCCTGCCTGGAGGACAGGGACACCCGGGATCGGCTCCTCAAATGGTGGGCGGGGGAAGCCTGCAGCGG
>WKFP01014241.1:1045069-1067533 GCA_011057875.1 Pterocles orientalis
TTTTTTCCTTTTTTCTTTTTTTTTTTTTCTTTTTCCTTTCTTCTTTTCCCTTTTTCTTCTTTTCCCTTTTTCTTCTTTTCCCTTTTTCTTCTTTTCCCTTTTTCTTCTTTTCCCTTTTTCTTCTTTTCCCTTTTCTTTTACTTTTTCCTTTTTTCTTTTCTTTTTTTACCTTTAATTGCAAGTCTTGTCATTTTTCAGGCACATAAAATGCTTGCTCTGCAGTGCTGGGCGTTGATCCTTGTCTTCCTGAGTTAGCCAGGATGTATTTCAGCTTCACCAACATTGCTCTGGTGCTGCTCTAGCAGTAGTTGTGTTTCCCCCAGCCCTCCAAGGAAGGGTGGGAAGCGGTCATAAGTCAGAGTGAAGAAAAGAAAAAAAAAAAGTATAATTGTTGGTCAGAACAGGGCTATGTAGTGTACCTTGGCAAATTTGCAGAGTGAATAAGTACCTACTATGTCTGCAGAATATTTCATCTCATTTTTCCATTTCAGGTCCATGCAAGGCAGGATCACGGCACAAGCGTTCAGTTTTGACCAGCAGTTTAAGCCCTATCAGAAGGATGAATTTGTTATGGTAGTTCTAAGCCCTTTGTATTTTAAGTTGACTTTTTCCATTAAATTATAGCTTTTGGAAAACTGTATAATGGCAAACATTGTAGCAGTGTTAACATGCTATTCGCCTTCTCACTGTCTCCTTGAAAGTAGGTGATTTAGGTGTGGTGCTCAAGTCTTACTTTGTGGGTTAACTGTATTGTCCAGTAAAAATATTTTAGTCTGTACTAATGTTACTCTGTTTTAAGAGGGAACAATTTAGTCATTCAAGATTCCCAAGAATGGGAACCTGAACTGAATGCTGATCTTGGCCACCACATTTAATCTTGGGAAGTCCACACAGGGAGAGACTTCAAACAGTGTACATGCAGTTGGTACCCTTGCTCACACCTACTACTACTTTGTCATAGTAAACACACTGTGCAGTTAGATATCTATATGCACCATATAACTGAAAATGCAAGTTTTTAAAATGCATTGAATACCATTGCTTTATACTGTAATTTTGGGCTCTCAGCTTTTTGAGACTCAAGTCTCTTGGCTGATTTTGTGTCCTCCACTTTTGTTGTCTGCAAAGTCAAAACTGTTCATCTATTTGCAGACAGGAAAAAAAATCATCTCTGGTTTTAAAAACAGTGTGTTTTTTACATCTGTTGTTTTAAAAACAGCTCTTTGATTTGTTGTGTCTATTTTATATTGTTACCCTAGATAAAGAATTCAGCCTCTTTTTATTTTAAAGAAATTCACACAGAAATACACCAGTTCTTCTTCTCCCACAGATAAACATTTCAAATGATTGAAGTTTTCAAAAATATGCATTTACCTTCACAATTCTTGTCTTTTTTGAATTAAAAATATAAAAATATTGTTATGAAATTATGAACTCTGAGTAGCCATGAATTAACTGAGAACAAAGGGACCATTATGTTATGCAGTGTGATCTCTCTATCCCAGAGAGGTGGTAAAAGGATTTGGTGATGCAGAGGCTGAAGAATACATAATTTTCTTAGCAACTTCTTCAGTGATTATTCACTCTGCTTGTATGCATATGCAGAAGTGTGGGTTTTCTTAAGTGGCTTATCTATCATTTAAACTTGTCAGCTACCAACATTACTATGCATGTCTCCTTTTTTAATTGATAAATCAATAAGATTGAATACTTTGAATCTTACTATGGAACATCCCTTTAATAATTTATGGATTTCTTCTGTATCTGTTTAATAATTTTTGTGTGTCTTGACACTTCTACAAGCTTCAAATTTATTTACAAAAGTAAATTTTACAGCATTTAATTTTTTACTTTAACAGCATTGCATGCAGAGATAGAATTGTTTCATCTCTAAAGTGCTTTACTGTAAAATCTTAATACTGCATATATAAATATGTACATGAAAATGCCTTGAATATATAAAAGACACTGTACACTAAGTTACAAAAACATGTATTTGGTGGTGTGATATTTAGTGTCCAAACAGAAAGATCATTCAGAATCTACTTACTAATTGGGTCCTTATAATTTGCTTTGAAAGTATCTAAGGCACTATAAATGATGATTTTATGTTTCATGTCATTAACTTGTACTCTCTTATTTGAACATTATAGGCATTTTTTAATGATCAAAATGTGAATTCCAGTTTAAAGTTGCTCTCATCTTCAGGACAATGGACTACATTGGGTAAATTTAGAATAAATTAATCTTAAATAAAAAGTCTTTGTTGTAACTATTTTCCTCTAATTTACCATTTTGTAATAATAGTTCATATATGTGTATCTTCACCTTGTTGAAATATCTTAAAGAATTACTTCTTTTACTAAGTAATAAGAAAAAAATCTTAGCTAGTTTGTTACTAAAGTGTTAAATTTTACACTTTTTTTCCTTGACCCCTGCATCAAACCATAAGTCAAGCTACTGGAAGTGTTTTTAAGTGGTCTGTGACATCCAGTTGGCCTGATCATGTATCCAGGCATGATCAACTGTGTTAGTTCTGGAATTATAGTACTACATTATTCAGATAATATTTGGAGAAAGACACTCATATAGATGCAGCCACCCTACTTAGGACAGATCTGAGATTATTGCTCTGTTACAAATTGAAGTTGAAAGAGCAGAAGATTAGATAGAGCACACCCCTGAGCTTGTGTAAATACACTATCTGCACAACAAAAGCAATCCAGGAACGGAAAGAGAGCCATGTGATAGGTTGTTCTAGTTTGTTGCCATATCATTAACTGCTTATAACACTTGATTATGTCTGTAGATGGAGATGAGACACTAAAGGAGAAAGATCAAAAGGAAATAGCACATGATTTTGTCGGACCACTTTGAAATTGTGTTTTTATTATGTAAATGACATAAAATTTCGTGGAAATTGCACATGATAATATAACAGGATTTTATGCGTAACATGAACTCTGATATCAACAAAATTCTTTTTCTTAATGGAAGTCTTTTAGAAGGGGGTAGTTGGAAGTCCTCATTTCTTTAGGTTTGTCTGGAAATATTGTGTGTAAATATTTAATGGCACTTTGGGAATTTTCTAACTTTTCCATTTCAACTCTCTGGAACTGGCATAGGTTTTCCCCACTATATACAATGACACTAGACACTGCCACCTTTTTGTTGGCAAAATCCATTTTCTAAACACTGTATCTGGCTGTTAAAACAATTGAAATATAGAAGATGCAAAAAATTTTTCAAGTCCTCTTCAGGTACCTCTTTTTTACTCTGGCAAGCAAAAAAGAAAATAAATGTATTTCAAACCGTGGGTAAACCTTTTCCTGCTTTAGGCAAGAATTTTTTTAGGCTATCTGTCTAGCCTATGACTTGCCAGTCCCTGTAGTGAAGGTCAGTAGGTTACATACCTCATGTTAAGAGGGGCGGGTCACTTGCCAAGTATCCCAGTTTAACTCCTGATTCTGCTCAATCTTCCCAGCACAGAAGTAAAGCATTTTGTTCTGAGCGCTGGAAGGGTTCCCTTTCTAAATCCTGAACAGCTGGTGTACCCCATTTGCTCTTAAAATTTCATCTTCCCATTCTTTACCTATTTTTGGTGAGGAATGTTGGCACATTTTTCTATACTTAGTCCTCATTTGAAAATATAGTAAGAATTAGCTTTGAGTGGGAGGAGGTGAAAAATCATCTTCTAGTATTTTGTTCTGCAGACATGCTGATGTATTAATCCAGATATACCATTCACTTATCACTGTGGAGTAACTGTTTTAAAAACAAGTTCCTGTTCTTGAAAGAAAATACTGGAAATGGGCTTATTTTGGTTTTCAGAAAATTTGAAGAAAATGACATGATCTAGGTTGATTCAAATACTGTATTTATTCTCTTGCAAACAAACATGTTAGGTTTTTTTTTCAGGAGGGACACACACACTTATTTTGAATGCATAATATATGTGGGGTTTAGATAGGTTCTTAGAAACTTCCCTTCTGCTCCCCACCACGAGCTTGGGTAGAGAGTATTTATGGACAGAAGGATGTCAGCATTGTATAAAATATCAATATAATATTAATTTATGAGAGTGTTCTAACCCTTTTGTCTTTTTCCAGGCTGTGGTCCCCTTTTACATTCTCACTAAGAATTTATTTTTCTTTTTAATTCAGTGGGCATGGTTTCACTTTCATATTTATCTCTACCTCCTCTCTGTTACATGTCTATCTCCTTTTCCTAAAATCTGTTTCTAGAAGTTCTTGATTACTTTTTTTTCTCCTGTGTCTAATCTAATTTTTTCTTCTCTTGACTACTTTTCATCTTCACCTTAGTATTACCAGGCCTTAATATCCTCAGTCCCCATCTGTTAGATCAAAAGGTGGCATAAAACATGGGGTCCCCAAGGAATGCAACATGTATCGCTCTCCCCAGCTCCCCGACATGTTAGGATTCCTGGTAGAACGGGTACCTGGTACATTGTCTCAAGGACTCCAGCTTTAACATTACTTGAAATATAAGATGTTAGGTAAACAATGCACAAGTATATTCTCTAGTCTGTTTCATTTGATCAGACAGATACTTAATTACCAATTCTCACATCACACTTTTTTTGCCTGTTGTAGTAAGGACATTTTTTCCCCTCTTCCTGGCTGCATGGCAGAGTACCTGATAGTTTTGCCATGTGCTTTAAGCCCCCCTCTCATATTTCTAAAATAGAAGCAGCAAAAGGAAGAAATTTGATGCATACCAACTTAGGTCTTGAGTCTTGTATTTTTAAATAGCTGCAATGAAAAAGAAATAGTAGTTTTTCCTTGGACACATTATTGGCCTTGCACCTGTCAGCAGTCGTGGGGAGGCAGGACTGTGTCTGCTTCAGCTCAATTAACACTTGAAAAGTTATCTTCAAAGGGATAGGGTTACTGTCTTTTTTTTGTAAATAAAAAGTTAGTATTTGCCTAAGAAACATTCTTGAGTTGCCATATGTACTTGAAGGACTAACGATTGCTGTCATTGGAATGGGAGTTTTAAATCTGGAAGGTAACCTTAAGTCAGCAATTTTTCAGACTACTGTTACAGGTAATGATTTGAAAAAAAATTAGATGTAATTTGAACCTTCACCTTTTACTTTTGAAATACCATCTTTTTAGTACAGAGCACTGAACTTGCATTATGTATGTTTTATGTAAACTGTTTTGTAAATAGTAAGTTGCAAGAGGTTTCCCTGAGGCAAAACTCTTTCTTAAACTTTGGAGGAGTTCTAAATATACCTGATCCGGGGTTTATCTGCCCCATACTAGGTGTGCAATGTGTTCATTTAGAAGTATATTGGCAGCACTTTATAGATATTCCAGAGCTAGCTGTTGTAAGAAGCTTAATCTGCTTCAGTACTTCTCAGCTTTTTGTTTTCCACTTGCAGAGTTGTCAAGGCATTTCTTCTTCCTATAACACTTTTACAGTGTTATTAAAACTGGTCACTCTTTTCCAGGAAATTCTGAATCTCCGGTTTCATATCTCACCTCTCAAATGGAGAATAAGATCTTCCAGTACATTTAAACTTTTCCATTTATAGTTTGGTTTTCTGAAACACTGAATATATTACAAAGCTCTTGATTTTTTTTCCTGATGAAAGTTTTCATAAAATCTTGTTTCAGAGCAGAGAGTGTCTCCTTTCCTCCCCCTCTCCCAATAAAATCCTAACAATTTGAAGGCCTATAACTAGCTCAATTTCTTGTACTTTGGGCTCAATAACCAGGAAAATGTAAGATGTCTCTTTTTCTCAAGTCATTTAACATCTGATTTTTATTAGTCTTGACTCAGTTTTTGATTCATAGGTCTTTACAAAATCATTTCTGTGTTAGAGGATGATTTAGCTGTTATTAAATCTCTTATAAAATAAAAATTCTGTCCCTTAGAAAGGAAGCTGGAGAATTAGAAGTTAGAGGAGTCAGGAGGTTGAGTGGGTGGGAGGAAGCATGACTAAAAAAAGTGTTTGTTTGTTTTTTTCTTAGGCTGTGAGGCTGCAAGTCATGTTTTGTCTGACTTGCGATTTTGTTCACATAATTTGATTATTTTTTGATAGTCACTATGTGGACAGGTAAGAGACTGTCCTAAACCTTTTTTCTTTAGTGAAAGGTACCCTTTTTCGTAACCATATCTGTAGATGTGACCAAGCAATTAAATGCGAAACTTTTCTCTATAGTCAATTTTCTTTACATTACATTGACCCGATAAGATAATTATAAAATTTCATGCTAGTATTTTTAGCTTAAGTAGACACACTTTCAAGCCATCAGTTGTAACTTCTCTTTCATTTTTTTCTTAGTGCTGACCAGGTAGGTGGTACAGTTTACCTGGGTTTAGGTACCAAAATGCCTGTCCTACTTCACCTATGAATAAATGGTCTCCAAGTAATAGTATATGGGAGAAATCCCAAAGACTTTCTGGAAGTGTGTGGGCAGAAAAATTTTAGGTTATGCTACACTTGCAAAGATTAGGGTCAGAATGAAATGATATGTGCTCTCGGAAGCACCACAATTCATACATTCCTTTCTCGCATGTTTCTGTTCTGGAAATACTGTCATCTAGAGTGCAATCTGGACATTTCCTAAATACTAGTCTTTAGTGATCCTTTAGGATCACTAGCATTTGACACCGTCTCTCACAGTATCCTTGCGGCTAAACTGAGGAAGTGTGATCTGGATGATCGGGTAGCGAGATGGATTGTGAACTGGTGGAGAAAAGAAGACAGAGAGTTGTGGTGAATGGGATGGAGTCTAGTTGGAGGCCTGTATCTAGTGGAGTCCCCCAGGGTTCGGTATTGGGACCTGTGCTATTCAATATATTCATCAACGACTTGGATGAGGGAATAGAGTGTACCCTCAGCAAGTTTGCTGATGATACGAAACTGGGAGGAGTGGCTGACACACCAGAAGGCTGTGCTTCCGTTCAGCGAGACCTAGACAGGCTGGAGATTTGGGTGGGGAAAAATTTAATGCAATTTAACACAAGCAAGTGTAGAGTCTTGCATCTGGGCAAGAACAACACCAGGTTCCAGTATAAGTTGGGTACTGACCTGTTGGAGAGTAGTGTAGGGGAGAGGGACCTGGGGGTCCTGGTGGACAGCAGGATGACCATGAGCCAGCACTGTGCCCTCGTGGCCAAGAAGGCCAATGGCATCCTGGGGTGTATCAGAAGGGGGGTGGTCAGTAGGTCAAGAGAGGTTCTCCTCCCCCTCTACTCTGCCCTGGTGAGACCTCATCTGGAATCTTGTGTCCAGTTCTGGGCCCCTCAGTTCAAAAAGGACAGGGAACTGCTGGAAAGAGTCCAGCGCAGAGCCACGAAGATGATGAAGGGAATGGAGCATCTCCCTTACGAGGAAAGGCTGAGGGAGTTGGGTCTCTTTAGCTTGGAAAAGAGGAGACTGAGGGATGACCTTATTAATGTTTATAAATATGTGAAGGGTGAGTGTCTGGAGGATGGAGCCGGGCTCTTCTCTGTGACATCCAGTGACAGGACAAGGGGCAATGGGTTCAAGCTGGAACATAGGAGGTTCCACTTGAATAGGAGAAAAAACTTCTTTACAGTGAGGGTGACAGAGCACTGGAACAGGCTGCCCAGAGAGGTTGTGGAGTCTCCTTCTCTGGAGACATTCAAAGCCCGCCTGGATGCGTTCCTGTGCGATCTGATCTAGGTGCTCCGGCAGGGGGATTGGACTAGATGATCTTTTGAGGTCCCTTCCAATCCCTAACATTCTGTGATTCTGTGATTCTGTGGTCAGTTTGTCAGGACACCTCTTAATTTTATCTCTAATTGTATTGGTCAAAAGCCTTTTGATATTGTGATGTTGATGACCGTCAAGGGACCCTACAGAGGAGAGGAGATATGTCATGGAAAGCTGGAAAGCTGTGGATATTATCTCTGCTGAGACACATTGCCCTTGTTTTGTATGCTCACTCGTGCCCTCCTCCCTTCTGTTCAGAAGCACTTTGAAGGGTGTTCGAGGGGACTTGGAGATGAGTAGAGAATATGTTCTAACATTTGGTCTGAACACTTGCAGTGTAGAGAGCAGATGGAACTGGACTGAGTCCAAAGCTTCTTAAACACAGAGTGATGCTATTTGAGATGCCATAAGTCACCCAACACCATGCATACAGATTTGTAGATGTAGCGCTGTATATAGAGAAGATATGTGCCCTTATGGACTGATACCTCATTAAAGAAAATACCATAGGGCATCTCATATGGCACTAGATGTCTATGGGCAACAGGATCAAGCCTTGGATGACTTGCAAGCACAGAAAACAGAAAAATTATAGAAAAATGAACTGTGCACTTAATGATTAAAAAGATAATACTCCTGATTCACACAGGAATTGTTGGTAGTACCTTTTTCATCTTCTGAAATAGCTGATTAGTAAAGATTGCAGTAGCTACAAAATAACTTTTCCAAAAGTTCAGATATAATACTTAACAAACCAAACATTTATTTGTACTTCATCATACCAAATTTGGTGTTTGTCTTCAGATTGTTTAAGGCTTAAACTGTGAAATATGACTTTCTAAAGGTGTGGTCTAATAATGATGTTGAGTTCACATGGTGTTTCCTCTATTACTTGTTTCGGTTGATAGCATTGCCAACAGGGGGAGCTGACACATGAGCCTTAATGATGAATTCAGATTAATTTAATGTTTTCTTTGTGCTTGTTTCTTTCTTTGCTTTCTTTGTTTTTTTGAGGGACTGTGCTACTGAGTCATACTTATATGACCTGTATTTTTTTAAAGAGTATGCCACCCACAAAACCATTTAGAAAAGCTGATTATTTCCACTCTATATTGAATTATGAATTACTTTAAAACTATCAGTACATGGAAATTTTCCTATTCTATTTGTTGCAAGAGACTTGGAGTGAAGCCTTCCTGTGTGTTCTAGGTTCCAAAGTGACAAAAATTGAAACTACAGTGGTGCCCTGTACACAGATTTCCATGTCATTTTTTGATCGGCTGTACTCTGAAGGAGTTGTTAGAGAAACTGGAGATATTGTGAAATGTTATGATGAATATTACAACGATATTCTAATCTCTGATGAATTAAGGAAGGTCAGTATAGCAATGAATGATTTCTTATAATTTTTCATAATCTGTTAGGTACGTAAGGACACATTTTTCAGGGTTTTTTTCTGGCAATACATACTTTCCATGGTAAAAATGGGCATCGATAGCCATGTGGCAGAATTGACAGAGGCATTGCAGTGCCTGACTGTCAGAAAGTAAAGGCTGTTTTCCAGGTGGACCCTCTTTCCTTTTTAGGTGGAAGAAAAAGGTAAAACATTCTTCTACCCATTCTTGTCTCAAGTAGTGAGTGCTTGGGTGGGAAGTGACGCAGCTACTCATTTGCCCAGGAGGGGAAAACAAGAGGTGCCAGTGGAAAGGTCCTATGATACCCAGAGCTGTGCGTTCACCCAACCTCCCAGGTAGCTGATGAAATCAAATGTGCTCCATAGCTACATCCTGAAGCATTCCTAGCCAGGAACACTGACCATGTCATATGTGAAGACATTTAATGAAAGGCATCTTCATATATTTTTACTGAAATAAAGGAGAGGAAACTATGAAAAGGGAAATTATTTTTCAGTGTAACACTGAAAAAAGACTTAAGTATAACTCCTGAACAGGACTGCAAGGTAAAAACTGTTTGTTACACGCCAGTGGAGGTGTTAGAGAGCAAATTGCTCTGAAAAAGAGTCTAACAGTGGCATCTTCTTAATCAATGTGTATCTTCTCTGTAAGTGTTTCTTTTGACTTCATAAGCTAAAACTTTTTTTTTACTCATGTTTGTTTAGCATTAGCAAAGCATAGTGTGGGAGAACTGGATCTTGCTCTTTATATAATCATCATAAGTACTTAATAATTATAGAGTTGCACTCATTTGCACTTGGCAAATCCTTTGAAGGCAATGTGTTTGAACCAGTGACACTGGTTACAGGATGTGGCCTGAAATACTGGTCTGTCTTGTAAAGTTCTGGGAAAAGGAGAGAACTCAAGCTCATGTTTGAATTTCAGATGTGGTTTGTAGCCTAGCAGCTTAAAATACTATGTATGTATTTATAAATTGGCTATGTATGAAATGTTTTCTGAAAATGAAGTATATTGGATGTAGGAAAGTTGAGAGGCCACATTTAAAATAAGAAATCATTGAAGGTTCAGGCTCCATTTTCCATCCCTTGGAAGGGATATATGTGTCTGCATTTGCAAGTTGAAGGATTCACATTGGTTTGAAATTAATGTGATTCCTACTTGTTAGACCTAAGATGGTAGAAAGAATTAAGAGTCAAAATCTTCCAGGAACGATGTTAAAGCTTCAGATTAAATGAGTCAGCGCACAAGCACTGTAGTCTGTAGGGGGCAGCAAACTGCCTGTCTCCTGGTGTCAGATGGTGGCCCTCATCTGCAAAACTCCGTGTTTCTTTCCTATATGCCCTGTCTTCTCTTGCTTAAGCCAAGGAGACTGGGATACGTATGAGATAGCCATCAACAACAGTTGCTGCCCTGACCCCTTCTTCCTCAGGTTGTGTAGTGATGTTATGAAAAGGGCCAGAGAGCGGTAAGCTCGTGTTTAGCTTTGACCAGTTTGTCTGGGTTGACATCTGCAGTTGGGTGATGTGACTCAAATGTCTTGTTGCCATACTGAGTTACAACTCCTGTCCACCAGTGCACGGTGTTGGGACTAATCTAGCAAGTCAAGTCCTCTGTGTTCACATAATATTGCAGCAAAAGGCAGGTGAGACATGTGGAGGCAGCTGGATATCATATCTGGTTTATCCAGGCTACAGATAAAGGCTCACTGGAGTCTGCAGGAAAGAATTATGTGAGTTTGAGTGATGTCTTCTGGGAGATCCTTGGGATTCCTTTACAAATGGGAGATAACTGTGTAAACTTAGAGTAAAAAAGGAAATGTAGGCAAATTTATCAAAGACAAACTAATGGGGAGTGATCGACGCACCAACTATAGCTAGATTATTTTTAGATTATTGATTGTTTAATTAGTATGATGAGCAATTAACCAGTTAATAACAAGACTCTAGAAAAATATTCCCTTATGTCTTGTGGGCATAAATTTGACAGTGATTCTGATTTATATTCTAGCTCTATATTTTGAACATAATTGCATCATTGCAAGAAAGATTTAGAGAGTATTTCCACCCCTGGTTCCTACACTTTATATGGACGTAAAGTCTGTGTGACATACAGCAAAGTAGTTGCTCTGTTTATAAACTTAATCTCAAATATGAAATTTTCATCTATTTGACTTCTTTGTTATTTTCTTGTTCCACAAGGTCTTGCTTCTAGAAGATTCAGACCATTATGACTTATTCAGTCAATTGGATCGCAAGGAATTTCTCTTCTGTCTTTTTAAGCATCTTTGCGTTGGAGGAACTCTTTGCCAGTTTGAAGATGTAGTTGGCCCATACTTAGAAACTACCAAAGCTTTATATAAAGACTTGGTGAGGTGAGTGTTTTCTGTTTAATACAATTGTATATATGTGTGTTTTGCATAGATGCTTTGTGTTGATTTGTGTAAATTTATTGCGCATTACTGCTTCAAAAATGGGGCTGTTATTTTATCAATCTGCAAGCTTATTTGTCTTCAACTATCAAAATATCATGTAACAATGGTAGCAGTCCAATGGCAGAATATATTTTTATACTACATATATGGACATTGATGTTTTATAATTCACTCCCATTTTAAGGATTTTTGTTTCTGTAATTATCTACTGAAAACATGGCATGGCACTGGAACCAGATTGTGTTCCCACAGTCATTGATAAAATATCAATAATTAAGTCTTGGATGCATAGTCTTGGAGTACTTTCAAGCTACTTTTGGTTTAGGATTTAGAAATTGAAATATCTTAGTTGAAATTTTTAGTTCTGTATATATTGTATTCCAGCTGATTATTATTTATTTAAATACAGTTGGATTTTGTCATTCTTAATTCCAAAAACACATTTCTCACAGAGCAAAGGTAAAGGGTGACAGAATATGGCTGTTGACATGATGCAGTGGACTAACACACATTTTTTTGCTAGGTCTGGTATATGGAATTATTTGGAATTTTTTTTTTTTCTTGAAATTAGAAGTAACGGATCAGAGGTTCACATTCAGCAAAAAAAAGGCGCTTTTTTGGCCCTGTTTTGATATATCCATATGCTGACTTCTCTGATTGACACAATTTCTTATTTCGTGGTTGCTGGGAAATGGAATGTAGTTACTGGTTATGCAAAGATTCATTCCTAGCTAAGCTAATGGGAATGTGAAGATCACCAATGATATTACTGAAATTTTATATTATAATTTGCCACTCATAATAAGTATTTATGGGATAGTATAAAGAACAATATTAACCTCAACAATGGAAAACAATTGCCAACCTCTGAAATGAGAGATAGTACATGAACTCTGATAATGTGGATACTAAGTAATGCACTACAGTTGTACGCTACAAAGGCTTCAAATTGCTTAAAGTAGGAATTTATGTTTTTCTTCCTTCTCAGCTTGATTTGGAATGATTGTTATTTCATCTATTTTAAGATTATACACAAGCATATTAGGAAAAACTTGTGTAAGATGTATTTGTCATTAAGTCTGTTCTTAAAATGTCTTTGGATAAACTTAAGAGTAAAATTTACATGTCTGAACAAAGATTCAGTGAAAGGGTTATACCCAGTGATTCTTAGTCACCTGAATATTTCTTTATCTCTGTAGCACGTGTGTATATATTGCTGTATCCAAACAAAATATTTACAACAAACTATTTGGCTGGTTTTTGAAACTTTTTTTGTTACTTAATCAAAGAAGCTTACAAATCTTTAATAACTTCTAAGCAGCTTTCAGATCTTCCATGATATTTTAGAAATAATGAACTTAGATTTTTGCATGTATTAATTTCAATGTTGTGATTAGGCACCAGAGGTTTCTTATTAGTATAATTAGTTTTGATATTTTCATATCATACGTAGACAGAAATCAAGTGGGTTCTTCAGAAATACAGAATATGATATAAAAGGACCCGTTGGTGCTTCAGCTCTGCACACCCTTTTATTTTAAATTGTTCACTCTGCACTTGAAACAAGCTGTTTGTTACTCTAATCCTTGGCCTCAGCTGACTTTGTGTTGACTACAGCTGTTCCTCTTGTGTTGCTGAATGTTTGCTAGGACAAAGCGCAAATCCAATCAATTCCTTCACTTTATTGCTTCCCTTTGCTGTTGAGTTGTTTTCTCCTAAACAAGTTCAAGTTTTGTTCTAAGCCACTACTTTATCTTCCTATCTCCTTAAGCTTTTTTCCCTTCTTTTTCCTTTTTCCTGCTGTGAAATTCGATAAGGAAGTCAAGTAGTTCTTGTTATCTAAAAAAAAAGCATCTGCCAAAATCTTCCACGCTATTTCATCCTGCTTTCAAGGTTTGCTTTTTCTATGCCCTCGATCTGTTCCCTGTTGGCCCTTCATATATTCCTGTCATTTTTCTCATGTGCTTCTTCTGTCCTTTTTACAATATCAGGAGAAAACCTTTCAAGATCCATTCCTCTGTTTTAAGGTGTTGGGGTGTGTGTGTGTCAGTTGGCAGCTTGCTTTCTATCCTCCAAAGTTTTGAAGTACATCTACTCAACTCATGTGACAAAACATGAGCACGTGTCTCTCCATTCCTGTGCCTACAGATGTTGGCTGGTTTCTCCCTGACAGTGGAGCCGGTGTTAATAGTGACTAGTAGTTGAAAAAGAAACTCACTATTTAACTGAATCTTTTATCTTGCTTCTTTGATATTAAGTTCTCTGTAAGTCCCATGAGAAAAGCTTTTGACTTTGACATTTCAGACTGTCTTTCCTGCTTCACAATCACAGTTGTCTCCTGCTTTCTCTTGTTTTCTGTTGCCCCCAGTTTATCCAAAATTATGTTGCTGTTTTGTAACTACCATCTTAAGAGAGAAAAAGCCATTGAAAGGTCTGAAGAGGGATACTTGACTTAATTTGTAATTTCTAGTCCATGCTGTGCATTGTATTACTTTATTTTTGCACAAATTACACCTGAAAATAAAGCAATGAGAATTACTTTCTTATGGCCTCTTATTTTCAGGAAACAATTGCTAATGAGAGTAGGGGCCTTTTAAATTCTGTTTACCAAACAGTTCACCTTCTAATTCCTGTTGAAAAACAACTATCCTTTAAATTCTTCTTTTCTAGAGTGCTGTCCCCCATCTGGTTTCTTTTCATCTTGGACTTTCTACTCTTTGTAAAGTGATATTAAAAACTTTTTGTAGTATTAAAAAATTCTGTAAACTGTACTCTTCTTAAGCTTTAATGTTTATGTCTTGAGAGCTCAGAAGCCTTGGTGAAAAACAAATGGATAGTACAACAATTATTAGCTGCTAGCTGATGAGCATTGAAAAATTAGCCCCCCATATGAATTTAGTCTAATCACGATATGCTTATAGAGGTATAAACCACCACTGTTTGGTCCTGTAATAGTTTTTCTTATTGAAAAGAGCCTTGGCATGAATCATTCCACAAATGTGTCTTTAGTGCCGGGAGCGGCAAATCTGTTAGGAGCTTTTCCCCACTTCTCTTTCTTGCAGCCTTTCTTCTGGCCTTTCCTAAGTTCTAACTCCAAGGCACCAGTGTTCAAAATAGCGTCAAAAGGTTTGGGATTTAATTTTATTAAAGCATTTCCATGTATGTTCCTTTATTATGAGAGAATACAATAACCTTTTTAAATTAACTGCTCTAGGTATTTTACAAGCACAGCTAGGGACTTCCAAATACAGCTATTAAATGGCAGACATTTTCTCCTTTGTAAAAAGAGTAATAATTGCTTCCTAATGAATTAATGCACAATTTGTTGTCTGTTACTAATCCAGCAGTAATTAACCTGTGACCAGTTGAATTCATCCAAAATTTTAGCGTTAAGTGTAGTATCTTGTGTAACCTAAATAATTTCAAAATCCTTGTTGTAGTGTTTTCAGTTTAGTTAATGGATACGTTTACATGACAGAAACTTGTTAATTAAAATATAATATATGAGTCTTTGTTGATAGATCTTGTCTTCTGTTCTCAACCACTGAGTTTTCTGGCAGTGTCTCTCCATGGTGACAACTGCTGTAGTATCGTATAGTCACTGTGCTCTTCTCCTTCCTTCTGTGCCATCTCCATGCCCTTTCCTCCATAATACATGAATTTATGTGAAAGCATTGAGTTGTTCTTTTAATGTTTGGCAAGCCTAATAAAATATTGCTAGTAAGGTTAGGATATAAATAGAACCCAAAGTGATTTGAGAGATTATGAGGAAGTTTGCTCTTTGTAAAAAGAGAACAGATGCACATCAAAATGATGAAGGAACTACCTAGTTCAGAAGTCAACAATTTGAAAGAACAAAGTGGGGTATTAAGACTATTACTTTTAAGGAAATACTATCCTCTTCAAGAAGACAATGTAGTTTTTTCTAAAACCTTTTAGGGAAAAGAAAAAAGAAATAGAGCAAATGAGCTTGTCAAAGGCAACCTCCTGGTTTCTTTCAAGTCAGCAAGGGAAGAATCTCATCTGATTTTGGCAGATGTATTATTTTGCTTTAAAAATTAACCAAAGTACTAGAAATAAACACTCAGTCTGAAAAATTACGTACAGGAAGCTAACCGCAAGGGGAAAATTTCTCAAGGCAGTAGAATAAATAGGAAGACTTATTCTCTGTCCCCCTTACTTTGGTACCCTGGATATATATAACATAAAAATTAAAGAAACAGAAATTGAAAGCATTGTTTTCAGACACAAGAACGTGTGAAGCCAGAGTAGTTTAAATACAACTGTAGCTTTTGGGGTGGTGATATATGGGAGAAAGTGCTAACCCCACTAACCCTCTATAGCTTTTTCTGAAAGTTGTCACTCTTTCAGCAGACATGGTTAAACAGTTTCTGAACTGCTGCAGTTTACAGCCCAGTACGTTAGCATAAACTGACATCCATGTTAGTTTATCTTAATATGCTGGTCTGTAAACTGCAGTGGTTCAGAAGCTGAGTCATGAACCAGTTGAGTTGTCCCTGCTGGGAAGGCAGTAATCTCCAAAAGGGTGGTAAGGCGGACGACGGGGGCCAGAACCAGTTTCAGCAATGCTGTCTTAATCCACTGCTGAGTATATCAGCATGTCAGTTGCAAGAAAAAAGTCCTGAGAAAGACTCCTGACTGACTCACCACAGGAAAGACCAACTTCACAGTATAGTCTTAAAAGCATACATGACGTGTCATTACTCTGCAGATGAAGTCAATTAATCACAGAGTCAATTTCTTTTATTAGTGGGAGAGACTGAATCAACAAAGATCATATTGCCTGATTTGAGGTTGGTTTGTTTGTTCTTATAAAAAGAAGCTTTTTGAGCAGTAGTAATAGGGGACTGCTGTCACAGACAGCGTGGAGCTGGGGCGGTGTGCAACCCGGCTGTGTTTAACACACATCCTCCAGCAACTTGGCTATATTGGGACCTTTCCCAGGAACTGAACCTGTTTGTGACAAGGCAAGTTTTGAGATATGCATTTCTTGGAAGTGCATAAGTATGGAATTTATAAGGCTCAACTGCTCCACAGTGGATTTATGTAAATAGGAACCTGTGAAATTAGATAACTTAATAGAAATTACATGATCTAATTTATGAAGAAATGGAAGTATCACTTAAAGCAGACCTGAGGAAAAACTACACATTTAAAAATACTTAAATTTAAAATATGTTGAGATGCCTGGATGCTTTGCAATAATATCTTAATGGTATCAGTAATTGTGATGGAAGAAATGGCAGTCTTCACAACAAAAGCAGTCTTGAAATATAAAAATTAATAACTAATACCACCATAAGTTGCATTGCTGTCTATATATACAACATTCCAAAAGAGGAAAAATTACCCTAAACTATAATTATATATTAATTAAAAATGAGCTAAAGTTCTGCATTTCTTCACCAGTGCTGTTACTTCTTGTAGTCTGTATTAAAATGCAGTTCACTTTGCAGTTTTTTTCTCAAAGAATCTGTGAAAAGATTTTTACAAAATGTTTAGCTAAACAACTTTTCATAGCTATCAAAATGCAAACTTTATATTGGAATAATCTAGGCCTGGGTAGTATTGCTGTGATTTTGTAGCTGAAAACAGTGAAACCAACTCAGATGACTAGATATGTTCAATAGTTTTCAGTAAAATGTCAAAATATCCACGTTCTCTATCAATGGTCAACATACCTTGTCATGGTCAACATGACATGAGTTGAATTTTAACTATTAATTTGAACTTGATCAAATTTGACTCAGAACACAGTGCATGTGTTAAAAATGTGTTTATTAAATGAAGGATTCCAATAATCAGTGCTTACTGTATGTATTAATTATGTATTATTCCCCTGCATTTCAGTGTTCAAAAGAATCCTGAAACAAAAGAAATACGTATTATTTCTACAGTCTTCAGAGTGTCTGCATATGTAAGTATTAATAATTTTTTGGTACAAGATTTTTCTGGAAGTAACATGCATAACACGAAGATAATGAATTGACATTTACACAAAGAAAGCATATTATTCCATTTTAAAGGGTTATTTCTCCATAGTTGTCATTTTTTATTTATGAACTCTTTCCCAGATCTCATCTTCCTTTCTCATCCTCTTACTAACTCTTCATCAATAACCACTAAAGTGGTATAACTAAAGTTTTATTTGGTAGCTCACTAAAAATAGGTTTACTGGATTACACTGGAAGTCACAATGGTCATCTAGAAACTGCTTTATGAAAAAAAAACCATATCTTTAGGTCTGAGTAATTTTGTAGATCTACTTGAGATAACAGTAAGGATTAAGAAACCACTCTTGACTTTGTATAGTTCTGTTTTTAGAAATATTACTGGAGCTTTCTGAATAGCTTGTATTGCATCTGTTTCTGTAAAGACTGCAAGGAAGTTTAGTATACAAAAATGTTGGGGTGGTGAGATGACTGCTCACCTCTTTTCCCCTCCCTTGTCAAGTCTCATTTCTATCTGTTTTTCTTGCAAAATCATACATTTACCACCAAGATAAGTTTGAGAACTGACTGCATGTTTACTAGATTCAGCACATCTGTAATTTAATTGTTACAGTAAGATGAACTACTCCAAATTCTTCTTGAGTAACAAGAATATGTCATAATTAAATGTCAGATAATGTACACACTTTCAGAAGAACTAGCTGACGTCATTTTGGACCGCAGAAACTCCCTGTAAATTGCCAATAGCCCACTTGTTCATCTGTGGGTCATCATCTTTTAAGTACTATGTGTGATTCATAACAGGCTTTTGAAAAGTTTTTGAAAATAAGCACTTCATGGGTGTATCAAAATTTACCTTTCTACTAGGCTGTAGACTTTAATAAAAACAAAATAAAAAATGAAAACCCTGATAATTTGATGTTCTTCTGTTACTACTGTTTCCTCCCTGTCTCTGAATCAAAGGTATTGATGTGAACTTTGCAGATTTCTATGTTTAGGTAGATGCATGATATTTAAGAGCTCTCCTAACTGTCTTTGCCATACATTAAATATCATCAGTATTAAAAAAAAAGAAAAAAAAAAAGAAAAAAAAGACAAACTTTGGTAACTTTTTGAAAACAAAAAAAGTGGATGGTCAAAAGAAAATCCAGTGTAAATACAGAGCAGGCTATCCTCCCTGTAGCCTTGGGGGAAAATTGGGCTTTGCTGAACATTCTGAAAATTGATGAGGTGAAGGAGAATTCTGAAATTCTGGTTTGCATTAAAGAACATCCTGAAGAATTTTCTCTCAGAATAGAGAAAGGCTTAAACGGGTATGTCTAGATTGTTTGATGGCTCTGTGGATCAAAACACTTCACTCTACTTGGAAGTGACAGGAAGGGCAACTACTGGAGCACAAATGCCTTGTGCTTGTGCCGACAAGTTTCTCTCAGGGAGATAACTACATTTCTGCAGTAGATTTCGTTTCTGAGTTCGTTTGGTAAATAACTGTAGAGTGTGTTATCAAAAAACTTAACATTGAGCTGACAGTTTTTAAGCCATATCTTCTTGCTTGGTATCTGAAAGAAATGGACATACCCTCTTAGCCCAGTATAAATTAAAAAAAGCCATTGTGGTAAAAGTGACTTAAGGAGCAGCTGAGAAGCTAGAAGAGCACACATTTTTGCAAGTGGGATTCATAAATGGACAAATAAATATACTTATATATTTGCACAAGTACAAATGGAATCAGGAATTAAGAACTTTATGTAACACCATTCTGACACCATCCCTTCCTTTTTATTTGGTTTTTAAGCTGTGGCTAAAGAGCCCTTGTTTTGGAAACAATATCTAAAGAAGCATACTGTTATTATTGCAGAACACTAAGGTGTAGTTATAAATGCCTATAGATCTGTTTAGCATCAAAACTCGATAGACCTGGGCATCACAAGAGAAATAATTTTAAATCTTGTGACAAACTATTCTGCTGAACTCCAAATAGCCTTGACAGTTTTGGGCTTGTATATAAGGAGACATTGTTACAACTGAAGTATTTGGATGGTAACTGATACTTTAGAACTTTCTTTACCTGAACCTGAACTTGGGTGGTATTAGAAATCAGTGTAATGCATAGTTTATTCAAAAAGTATTTTAAAAAACCTGTTGATCAAATGATGCAGTTTTGAGAGCTGTTCAGCAGTATCTTTATTTCTGTATTATGCTATGCATTATGCTATACGTATGTACTCTTAAATAATCAGCTGATTATCTGTGTTCCTACAAAGATAAAACAAAACAATCCTCCTCTAACATCATTAAATCCATCATTAGACCCCCTGCATGTCGGAACCAAGTCCACACTGCAGATGGAATTGGTATGATTCTTACTTCATGTATGTGCCCCCTATTGCTTTATAAACTGGAGTAAGTCTGTGTAAATTCCAGAGCCTTTTTGCTCAAGTATTTTAGGGGATTTATGAACTCTTTTGCTAATTAAAATAAATTTAAGAACCCTTTTCATTTAATTAGATTACATTTATTATTTTCCTGATATCAGGTTTGGTATATTCTGGAGTTTCCTGAAATGCCTCATCACCAGAACTTAACTCAGTTTTGTTCTTCAGTTGTTGAACAAATTCTTAGTGTACTAACACTGCCTTTAAACAGTCAAAACCTCACCTGGCATCTGCCAATTCCATGAGGACTGCAGAGTGGGATCTTCAGTAGGAATGGGAAAAAGTTCAATTAGCAATCACATCTCGATATTGGTCTTCTCTTGCTTTATTTTGGTTTCATGCATGAGCTTAGGCTATTTTTGGATCAAATTCCAAAGGCATTGTGATGCTGAGTACTGTAAAATCCTAAAGCTTGTTCTCCTTACTACAATAGAGAATCCAGTGTTTGATACACATGTATCCCTATACCTGAAGAGAGCTAGGCATCTTAAAATTGTAGCTACAGAGCTCATATGCTGTGCTGCTTAAAAACGGAATGCTACTTTTAGTTTGTGGCATTTGACTACCATTGGAAAATGCTGTGAATAAATGTTATAAAATCTCCACCTGTCTTAAACAATGCTTTTATGGTGGTGCTTATCTTATTTTAAGATTTATGGTCTGGAATAATCTCCCAAAGGAAAACACCAGACCATAGAGTACAGGATTCATCCTCTTTGAAATAACAGGAGAGAAAATGGGATGCCAGTAACAGCTACTGGATAAAATTCACAAATGTTCCTTGGAGCAGGAATTGGAACCCAGACCTTTTCATTCTAAGCTGACTGCTTTAACCACTGAGAGAGTTACAGTTTACATGTTTCCTTGGTTCAAAATATGATTATTGTACGTAAAGGAAGACAGCAACAACAAATGAATGTGAGAGACGTGCCTCTAGTCTGAAATAGCTGAAAATTTTCCTGAAGAATGTGGACAATATATGCAATATAGCAATTTCCCTCATACAAAAAAGTGAAACAGAACCTACGTCTCTTCAACTGTTGTATAAAGGTGCTGGGGAGCAGGAAGAAATTATTACCTGTTTTAAAAGAAAGGAGGTGTCAGCTACAATAGTTGTTGATCTTTTAGATGTTCAATAACCAGACCGAATGAATTAAAAACAAAAATAATATGGAACTTTCAAAAATCCCCCCCATCTAGTTTCTGGATCCCTACTGAATTTGAAGTGTGTGTCATGCTGTGCTGCCCTGTCAACGCTGAAACTTTTATTGGCATGTTCAGAGGCCGGATGTTAAGATGAAGAGCCCAGTTCTTGTGTTGGTTGTCAGATGAATGTGGTTTTTTTTTCAGAATGAGGATTTTGGAGCTAGGTGCCTAGATTCCCTTCCCTTTTGTGCCTAGATTGGCGCAAAAAACATTTTCAATAGGAGTTCAAAGTTGTTAATAAGCGCTGTAATGAGGGTTTTCCTTAAATGCAAATATTTGAAACTGAACAGATGCATTAGCAAATATTAAGTGAAAAAGAATTACTGATAGAACTGCTTTATGTATTGAGTCTGATTTTTTTTTCTGTTTCAAAGGAAACATGATTGGACTGTCATATGTTTAATGATCTGTATTTTAGGCTCTAAATGTGTAAACATGTGCTTATATGTTTAATTTTACATTTTATATTAATATCACATTTACCTTAAGGTTATTGGAACTCTTCAGACAGAACTACTGAGCATTTTGTACTGTCAGGATCCTTATGGAGACATAACATTGCTGAAATAAACCATGCTATATTTTATTTTGCCATTAAATAAACTGTTATAATGGGAACAAAATCATACATTTCATTCAGATTTCATGAATTCTCTCATGGGTATCCATGTTGTTGCTAATACTGTTTTGTGTTTTTTTTTTACTTCCTCTCAGGATGATAATGGCCTGTGTTACCCTTCAAGCAAGAGCCATGAACAGACTTTTGCCTACTTGATCGTGGATCCCTGCAAGCGACACGTGCACACCCTGTATCACTGTTTTGGTGAAAGCTTCTTTAGCAACTAGCTATAAACCTGGCTGTTCTCCAGTTTTATAACGGAGGTGGCCTCCTCTCTGCACCAATTCAGGTAGAAGTTGTCTGGTTTTCCTAGCAGGAAGGATGTGCCCCTGGATTAACCGCTCTGAGCGGCTGCACGTTCACGTCGGTGTTACTATGCCGTTAGCGACAGAGGTTTTGTGTAAATTTTCTGTAGTTAAAAGCCATAATTCTTGAAGCTGTTTTCCTAGCAGTGTTGTGCCCCCCTTCCCTCACCCGTTTTATCTAATAAAAGGCGTTTCTCTAGATGTCTCGACTGAACCAGCTTTCCCGATCCACGACGCCTAAATGCCGGGGGAGGCTCTGGAGTCGGTGAAATCTCCGCGGAACCGGGACAAAGTGCGTCAGGCGGCCCGGCCCGGCCCGGCCGGGCTCCCTCCATCCCCCCTCCATCTCCCCTCCATGCCCCCCGACCGC
>WKFP01014241.1:1068377-1101226 GCA_011057875.1 Pterocles orientalis
GGGGCGGGAATCCGCCCTCCGTGGGGCTGAGCGGGGCGGGGGGCGCCCAGCCGTGCTTTCTTCCCCCTTCGCCTTGTGGGGGAGTCCGCCCCCCGCCCACCTCTATTAGTTTTTCCCCCGGGGCGGGGGCGCCGCGCTGCCCCTTTTCTCCCGCACCTCGGGGCACTGAGGGGAGCCGGCGCCGCGGCGGGAGGGCGGCTGTTGGTCCCGGCCCGGTCTCCGGCGGGGCCTCGGGCTCCTTGGCGGGACCTGCGGCCCCTCTCCCGGCCTCGCCGGGCGAGTGGCGATGGGGGGGAGCCCCTAAAACTTCTGTGGAAGCGTTTTGCTTGGAAATCCGGGCGGGTTTCGCTGTGGTGTCTGATCCTCTCGCGTCGGGGGGCTGCCCGTCTGCTGAGGGGGGCGATGGGGTTGTGCCGACCTCCCCCCTCCACCCCGTCACACAACATGGATGTGGCGCTTCCACCATTTCATCGCGGCGCTGGGTTGAGGAGGATTAGCCCCGCCACACACACTTCAGAAGTTCATTCCCTTTCGGGTCTAGACGTGTCGGGGGTCTGCCGAGCTGAGCGGGGGGAGCGGGGCGAGAGCCGGGATCCCGGGGCGGGGGCTGGTGGGGCCGGCCGGGGGATGCGGGGCAGGGCCGGCGCTCGCCCCGGCCCCGGTTGGGCTCCCAGCAGAGCGACTTCTGTGCCAAGACCCAAGCGTTGATGCAAATACGAGTGAAAGTTAATGTTTACGCTGCTGTTCCCAACTTTTTGGAAGGAGACTGTGCCTACTCAAGTGTTTTATTAAGTAATGAACTTTGTTGCTAAGCTGTAAACTAGGTTTTATTATTGGCTATTGTCACTTATGTGTGTAGCCAGTAGGAGTGAAACTTGCTCTGTGTGCTGGTGCCTGGTACTCTTGTTGTTAAGGGTCTGTCAACGTTTCCATTATTAAACTTCTGTTCTGAAGGATTTATAACTTGGCTTCAGAAGTTCACTCCAGGCTGAACCTTGGCACGTACTCGATCAGCCTAGGAGTTAATTCATTTTCCAAATACTCGAAAAAATCAGTCTGGCCTTCATATTGCAAGACTGAAAAGAAAATAGAAAGGGGTGGGGCTGAGCTGCCTCTGTACAGTTTTTCTGACTTCTGAACCTTCAATAGTGTACTGAAGTCCCGTGAGGAGTGAAAAGTTATTACATATAGGGTTTTTTTTCTAAGTTTTGCAAATCTTATTGCAGTTCTGTTGTGCACAAATGTGAACAGGTATACATTCAGCTGACACTCGGTGCTATGTCTTATTAAATACCATAACTGCAGTTAAATAGCTATCACGTTTGAAATTCAGTGAAGGTGTGTAACGTTCATACAACTTTACTTTTAATTTTGTCTTGTTTGTATATGTAATTCTTCATCTGTAATGTGTATTTAGTTGGACCTTGTGGTGGTTCCTTGTACCAAGTGGTGGTTCCTAAAACATAAATTTGAAATCCAGCTGAAGCCACCGAATCACTTGCTTCATTGTGAACTGTCTTTTAAAATAAGACTGCTTTCATTTTCCTTTTTGTTGAGTTGTGCCACAAAAATATTTTGTTTAACATAAAAGGTTTTTAAGTTTCTGTAATTCTCCCTGTTTCTCAAAAGGCCTCAAATTCCATTGATTTGCAACTTGCATATTTTGTTTAAATCTAAATGTAAGCTAGTTCGTTTCCAGTTTAATATATGAAACTTCACATGTGCTTCCGCACAGAAGTAGTGAAACAGAATTGTCAGTCTCTTATTAAGAGGCTATAAATGGGGCCTCACATATGGTGCAACACCTTGAGAGGTGTGGCAAAGGCTGATACATACATCTTTATTATAGGTGTCCATGTTGTTCTGGTATATCTCCAAAATCAATTAATTGGCAAAAATGTTTTTGAAAAGGCAGTTTAATACAGTTTTCAGAGCTGCTTCATCTGCTTCGCAGTGGATGTGTATGTACTACTGGCAGAGAAGTTCGATGTACTTACCACTGGCAACTCTGAATGGTTTTGTGAGTCATTTCTGATTGACTTGTTCAACAGTTTGCTGAAGCTTTGCTTTGGATAAAGCATGGGCAGATTCTTTATATGCTCCCATTACCCTCAAAAGTGTGTTTTGGGTGTGAGTTAGGATTGTTGTATAGGTTGTTTTATAGGGTTTTTGTGGTTGAATTTAGTAGTCTTCCTCTGTTGGAACTCGCTGCTGTCGATTGGCATGTCTTTGTTACTTTTCTCCTTATGTAGTCATTTAAAGCCCGGCAGAGGGTGTATGTGTGGGTGTCCTTGCACCCCCTCTCCCCCCATTTCAAAAGGAGAGTGGGAATTTAACTTCTCCAGCAGAAAGTGGGTGCAATGGTGGTGGGTGGGTGCAGGAGCCCCAGTAGTGAACCATGCAATACACTGTATGAGGTCTGCTGACTGCAGGCATTTTTTTCTTAACCCTGTGCCAAGGAATAAGAACTGTAGTTTTCAAAATAAAACTAAAGGCACTTAGCACATACTTGTAGATAATATTTCTTGCCTTGCACAAGGGCTTTTGTGATGCTAATTAACCAACCTACTTGGAGGCTCTCTTGAGCAGTAACAACTGGAAAATAAGCATAACTTTAGAATGACTTACTTATGAATTTCTTCTGAAAGATTCATTTCAAGTGAAATGTCTTCTGACAGCTGCATTTCTGCTGAAATATAAGAATCTTAATGGGAATAATTTCATTTCTGGCAGGCCAGCACTGATGCAGGGACAGCAGGTGCCTTGACCCCTCAGCATGTCCGAGCTCATTCCTCTCCAGCATCACTGCAGCTGGGAGCTGTGTCTCCAGGAACACTTACACCCTCTGGAGTAGTGACTGGACCCGGAGCTTCATCTTCTCAGCATCTCCGCCAGTCTTCATTTGAGATCCCTGATGATGTACCGCTGCCACCAGGTTGGGAGATGGCTAAGACACCATCTGGACAGAGATACTTTCTTAAGTAAGTAAAACGTGCTTTCAGTTAGATGTATCCCTGGTGGTTTCTGTTGGGGTTTTTTGTTTGTTTGTTTGTTTTATTTTATATACTGATATATAAGTGAAATGCACATAGTGATTTTTAAACAATGTGACTTTTGGATTTGCTGAATATTGCCAAAGTTCTCATGAAGGTCAAAATAGGTTTTACTTAATTTTTATGATAGAGATGTAAAAATATAGAGTAACTTTAGAAACAACGGTAGTGAGAATATATCAGGACTTCTTATTTTTTGAATAAGGACAATTGTGTAAGTACTTCAAACATTTTTTGCCCACTCTCTACTCATGAGGAAATTAATATAAGTGTTTGATGGCAGTATTTGGGTCTGTAACTCTTAACTCATCTACATTCCCTGCAGTGAAAGGGAAATTGCAGAACTTCTAACATTGTTTCTTCTTCCTACAGCTGTAGCTTTTTCACACAGTGAAATTATTATCACCTTTTCTATACCTGCAGAAAGGTTACACATGCCAGCCATCTGACACATAATCCATCAGGAAGCGTTTTCTTTTGTGCTGTGCAGTTTTCTAAAACAGCAGGAGCTTGTCCTTCTTTCTGAAAGTGTACCCACCAAGATACATAATTGGCCCTCAAATATTTTGACTATATTTTGAACATTTTATTTAACTGCGAGTCTCTAAATAACCCGTTATGTGACATTTTCAGGGCCAAGAGAAGGGAGGGGCAGCACAGTGAATTATTCATGTAAAAGTTGTTTCAGCCAAGAAAAACATATTTATCCCTACCTTTCTTCCTAAAACATTGTCATTAATATGTGCATTTGATTAAAGTAGTTGAGTTTATAGCTTCAAAAACAGATTTACATTGTCTGTAATGAAGACATTACTTGCAGAACTTCTTAAAACTGTTTCTTGTTCCTATTGCAGTGGTGTTTCCGTACAGAGAAATTAGCATCCCTTTTCTACCCAAAAAGAGCTTACAGCAGTTGTCTGACATTACTTGAGCCTGAAGACTACTTCTTGAAAACAACCATTCTGTACTAGGAGTGTGAAATGAGCACTAGTATAGATCTTGAAGATGTGATATTTTCTTTGGTGAAGTTTAACAAATCAGCATATTTTAGAATTTGAGCTCTAAAGTGGGCACAGACAGAATTATTTTTGAACTATGTAAGTTTATGCCAATTGAGAACTAGCTTGTTGGACCTTGAGGAAAGAACAGACTGAGTTTAGAAATGAAAAGCAAACTTTGTTTTGACTGTGCTAGTGAGAGCTTTTAAAGAACAATTTATGAAGCATGAAAAATAGGTATTTGAATTTTGACTGCTGCAAGTGTTTGGTTTCAATAACACGGTCAATTTTACAGAAAATAGGACAGTTTAAGAGAAGCAAAATGTCTTCACACTCTTACAATTGATTTTTAAAATTATGCTTATTCATGTGAAATCAGAGTGAAAGATTTGTTCTTGGAGAGCTTTTTTCTTCAGTTTCATTATTACCACAGAAAGTATTTTCTTTTTTTTTCTGCAAGTTTTTTTGTCCTTTCTTGGTGTCCTGGTATCCATTTCAAAGGGTCAGGTTTCAGCAAGAACAATAAAGAGCCTGAGACTGGAAAGTACACACAAGTCTGGCAAACTCATCTGCATGAGCAAGATCGTTTGTTCTCAAGCAGACATCCAAAGTAAATGATTGAAAGAGCTGCTAGCTGTGAAGGATGTGTCTTCAAGGGGAAAGGAGTGGAAACAAACCAGGTTGTTAGGAAGAAAAATAAAGGCTGTACTATTTGAACCTCTCCCCGCTGGGTCACATGCTGACCTTGGGAGATTTTAAACAGCTTAATGGGCTGTTTTCTTTTGGCTTTCCTTGGGTGATGCTGTGGTATGGGAGAGTCTAATGAGGACAGTTCTGCAGGATCTGTTCTCACTTGAAGAACGTTTGCTGTTTCTGAAAGGTTGTTTAATACTATTTACAGGTGAGATCCACCAGCTTCAATGTAGTTCATGAAGATTTGTAAAAAACGTTTCAAGTACTAGCAAAGTGTTTGCTTTGTATGTTTAAGAAATCCAAAGAAGTGTAAGAATTATTTTTGAGTAGCAAGAAGCTTTTTTTTCAGTGTTCAGTGATAAGTTCTATGTCATACTTACAAGCCTGTTAAAATTCATATCTTGTCTAGTTATACCTTAAACATTTGCTCGCAGTGGGAGTACAAAGATTCCCGATGCTAAATACATTTAATGTCATTCCTTCTACCATATGCAGATTTCTGGTGTCTCTTCCAAATATTCAGCTGTTTTGTTGTATTGGCTGCATTGCTCTTTGTTTCCGTTTGCTCTGTTCTGTAGCCACTCCATGAACAGTCTGGCAACCAGGCTCTAGAAAGATCTTTGCAGAATAGGTAACAGGATTAGATTTTTTCCAGATGTCAGTAAGCCTTATGGTTATAGTTATACTGCAGTGCAAACAGAATAATGTAAAATTGAGTACTGTACTTAATACAGTCTGGAATATAGTCTCTTCCACTAATCAATGGGTCAAGCACTGCAAGTGTTAGTATTTTGCGCAAAGAAATGAAAATAGCGTGTGTGGTAGAGAACATACTCCTCAGGACATGTAGAGGGATGCACAGAGCTATTTGGCCAGATATTCTATATATACATCACACATGTATCCATACATATTAAAAGAGGGTGAGAGTGGTAGTGTAGGGTCTGAACCGGAATTAACTCTTGTAAATCAGTCTGTCATCTAGATAATAGACCCCTTTATGTATGAATGCCCAACATATGATTTGCCAGAGTTCCACTCGTTAGTGTTTATCTCACTGTTATGAGTAGGACTCCTGAGTATAATTTTCCCTTAGTGCAAATGCAGAGTATTTTGGTCAGTGAGTTAAGACATGCTTGCTGTACAGCTGGTTAAAACTAATTCTATTTTTTTACTGAAACTGCTTTTTAAATAGAACTCATGAGTTAAGACTTGCCTGGTTAATAAGTGGTCTGAGTCATCTCAGCATTGCTGTGCGGTATGCTTTAGCCCATTCTTAAACATGCAGTAAAAGACTCGCTTGGTTTGTGTGGCGATGTCAACTGCATTGCTTTTTAACCACTTCCTGTTAGCCAGCTGCTGGTTGACATTTCAGTGAACTGTGGAGAAAGATAGGGGATAGCTCTCTAGGCAAAAGATAATATGCCACGGGAGTAGCAGAAAACAACTTGCAGAAAGAAAAAATAAGTTTTTAGAATTACTCTTATTGTTTTAACTTCATGTTATGCTTCTAATTCTTACAAAGCTTGTGTAATACCTCTTCTCACTTTGTAGTGTGAGGAAAAGTTAACTGATTACCCAGCAAACAGTCTTGTAATTATTTTTCCTACAGGAAGTAGTTCTTGCAAGCAGTTTATCAACAACTTCCTATTTTTTTCTATGAAGTGTTGAATGACTTCCTGAAGGAGGCCAAGGTGGTTTTCATTAGTATGTGTGGGTGTGTTTGAGGTGTTTACCCATCTGGCAGAAACCTTAAAAATAGATTGGTGTTACACGCTTCTTAAGTGCTCTATAGAGATGTATGGATGTTATGAAACCAAATTGTTTTAAGATAACAGGGAAGTTTGTTGCTATGTTGTGTTTTTGTTTTTTTTCCTCATGTCACACACGACAAATACCCAGCAGTGCTGTTAAATCTCTCTTGCATCCCATTTTTGCTCTGACTGGAACCACCCACTGCACCAATATCGTCTGTTCCCTTCTTCCTCCTCTGCTCCCCACCAAAGTAATCTTAGTCTTCCAGGGACTAAGATGTTTATTGAAAAAAAACTGCTGGCACAGTTGTGTATTTTATTGATTACTTTAATCTACTGGGGAAATGCATATTCAGAATCATCAGTTAATGTGAGTTCTTGTGTTTATGGTTCTGTAGTTCGGGCTAGTTCGTCACTAAAAGAGCTGAATTGTTGGAAACCAAAAGTGCAACTACTGCTTTTGATGGGCTTGTTTCAGTTTTTCGTGCTTTTTGTGCTAAAAAGCAGCTGAAGATTGTTCTGTTTGCTAAATTTTATTTGTAGCATGTCAAATCAATTTTGTTTTTTGTATTATGATTTCTGTTTATGAAAATATTAATAAGATCGATGATCTTAAAAAAAAAAAAGCCATGAGATTTGAGCAGGGAAAAATGGGTTCTGTCAGTTGGAGGGAAGAAATATGAGTTACAATACTTCTAAAGTAAAACATGGAGTGATATTTTTTTTTTTTGGCGTCAAGATTTTTTTGTCTTGGAAGACAGTTGTAGTACTACTGTCTATCTTCTACCTTTCACTTAAACAGGAAGAGTCCTGTGAAAGAACAATGATACCAACTATTTTGAATTTTCTGTTGTACTAAAAATTTCTGTATCTTTAAAAGTGTGGAGGAAGAATAAGGGGTGACCTGCTTTATTTGTGTTAGCACTGAGACTGAGCTGGGGGGAGGATGAAAGAACATCTTCAGCCCCTCTGAATTCAGAGAACTTGCAGCCAGCTTAGTGGGTGGGCATCAGTGAAAGCAGTGGCACACAGGGCTTTTCTTGTGTTTTATTTTGCTTAAGAAAAATTGCAAATTTTCATGTCCATGCATTCAACACTCTGCCATACAAGGCTATTTTATAAGACTATTCCAAAAAGATTTTACTAGATTTGATTTCAGGTAAAAAAAAAAAAATACCCTGTGATTTTCACTAATGTATTTTCCTTTTATTTGTAAGCATATTGGCATTTATTAACTTCGTCAGAAAATAGAACTGGGGAAAAATAGAGGACCTGTGATAGTTAGTTGTAAGTTAATAATTAAATTGTCTCTGAGGATTTCCATTTTTGTTTTGTTGTTTGTTTTTTTTTAATTGGCTGTTGATCTGTACCTTTCTTCCTTCCACAAGTTTTGTCTTTCAATATACCTCTCACAAAAATAATCATTGTGCTGTATAGTGCCTGATTTGGTGCCTGTTGAAATCCCTCCATAAATTCAAGGCATTGGATCAAACCTCCACTGGGAGCTTCTAATACTGTAAGGGTGCATGCGCCAGCTGTCGAAAATATAATGTGAATATAATTCTTACAGATCTAGATAGGATCTGAATATATATAAAATGGACAGAGAAAGCAATGGCATACTCAGAAAATAGGGTTGTGTTCACACAGTGTTCATTAAGGAGGAAAAATACAGTTGTTTCAAGTGGCAAACATATAAAATTAAACCTTTCAACTTCCTTATGGAATTGGTCAAAATTACTTCTGGTTTAGCTGTTGAGAACACTGGTGTCATCTTGGTTTATACACTTTAAATGCCTACTAGTGTTTCGTAGCAATGCTTTTCTATCTCCTGAATGAAATTTAAGATCAGTTTTGTCTTACTGGGGTCTGAGAACTTTGTGTTATTTTAAAAGCTATAATTGTTATTGGGATCTTTATTTACTGGTCTTTCGTAATGAGAAATCTTAAGAGTCTCTCTCATCAGTATTAAGAAAAAGCTTCTGATACAGGTTTAATAATAATTTTCTGTTTAAAAAAGATGCTTCTGCAATTTTGCTAATTAAACATTTTTTCAGGTTGTATTTGGTTAAAAGTAGTAGCATCAAGCTCTGTGGGAGCAATTACACTGCTGTGGAACCACTCCTGTTTTCTCAAGTCTTGATCTCTTCTAAAGACAAACAAGAATTTGATATAAATCAAGATGAGTGTCTTCTGGACTCTTATCCTTTTGCCTTTCTTCTTCTGTTATGTTGAAGATGGCAAAGAATTATAGTTGTGGTTTTTTTAGTAGTCGTCTGGTTTGTAGCATGGGGTAGTCTGTAACCCATCAGTCACATAATGGAAATTCCCAGTCCATAGAAAACAGTAAAATAATAAGAGGATATTAATTTGAAAGTTCCCATGAAAGTGAGACAGGCGCTACCCCATTAGACATTTTTGCAAAAAATTGCTTCAAATGGTTAAATGCAATTGAACTGGTCAGTGATATATGTTGGTAAAATAATACCTACTTTTACCAGATTCATTTCCTGTTCTCTTCTCTTTCTTCTTCTGGAAGTGAAAAAAATCAGTACATTTAAAATTCCAAATATAAAACCTCCATTTATAGTTTGCTGAGTTTCTCTCTGCAATTAATTGTGGTACAACAGCTGCAAATTTTTAAAAGCTGACGCAGAGTGAGGAAAGTGGATTTTTCACTCAGTTTATCCATTTCTACAGTAGATTTTCTGGGAAGGTAACTTATTATCACTGGGAATGCTGAAATATTTAACTGCAGGGCTTAAATGGGGTCACATGTAAAATTAAAGCAGAGTTCCTAGTTTGCTCCCAATGAAACATTTTCACTTTTCAGACATAAGCAATTACTGGATACCGCCCAGCAGAGCAAGATGTTACTCAGGGCTGAGATGCAAGATGAAGTGTTAAAACTAGTCTGATATTAAGTACAAGCAATTTCTATCAGGCTCTGGATTAAGATTAGACCCCCCCCGCCCCCCAGCCAACCAAAGAAAAAAAGGAAAAATGAGGTAAACAGCTATAGAGAGCTGTCAGCCAAAGCTAGAGATGTTTCTCTTCTTTTTATATGTGGCCAGACCGCTGCATGTGTTTATCTTCATAGCTGGGAACAAATTCAGATGATGTAAGTAGATTTAGATTAACCTTTTGAAACTGGTAGCTGCTCAGTTCTGTTAATTTAGTGTCCTTGTATTTTTATAAATTCCAACAGATTTGCATTCATTGTTTGTACAATCCAATCCCACATACACAGTAAAACTCAGTAATGGTGAAACTCACTGTCTTTCATTATTTGTGTAAATGTTGTTCCCTCTTTTAATGTGTGTGCTTTTTTCTTTTCTCTATTTTTTTTCCCCCCACAAACAAGCTGTGCATGATTATGTAAGCCCTAACATTTAAATGGTTCAGTTTCTCCTGTAAATTCTAAAGAATGCAGGAAATTTACAGGAGATTTCTGTGAGTAGCAGTCCTCTGGCAGGTGCCCCTAGGATATGATCAGGATACCATGTAGTTGACCCAAGAGAAAGACAGAATTGTCTGTAGGAGAAACTCACCAGCCTGGGGGTTAGCATAATGTGAAACAAAATTCTTGGGAGGAGGTTGTGTGTTGGAATGTTAACAGGTAGATGCCATGTAATGGCAGGACGTACTCTCACAGACAGCTTGTTGACCTCATTTTGATGTAAGGCTATGTTGGAAAATTTACCAGATGATAAACTATATTTTTGATAAGCATTTAAATAGGAATCTAGAGCACGGGGGGGGAACTTGTCTTTGTTATGAAAATGGTACCTAATAGCTCTTTTTTGGTAAATAAAACTGGAGTTTTATTTGGACAACAGGAGTTTTTGAAAGACATGACTAAACTGTGTTGCTGTTTCGTGGCTTCCTGAAGTGTTTCTTGGAGTCTGTTTTCTGGGATTCACCCTTGCTGGTGTTTTATGTGGCTTCTAAGTTACTTCAGGCTGTGTTTCAGGCAAGTATAGCTAGGCTTTCTAAATTGCTAGTTAAGTCAAGCTAATAATCTAAAGCTGCCTTGTAAAGTAAGACTTTTACCAGTATACTGCCTGTCAGTCATGCCAGTTGCTAAGGAAACAAAGCTGTCTTGAAAACAGTCTTGGACTTTGCTTTAATTTCACTAATGAGACTTTGCTGTGTCACAGTGAAAGACCAGATCCCTTTTGTTGAGACTCTGACATCCTGTTTGGTAACTTAGATCAGTGTTAGTGGTTAAGTTTAGCTATTGATTATTAAATTGAGGTTGTGAAGCCAGTTTTTTTTTCTGCTGAGCTGTTTTGTAGGAAAGTCAAGTAAAGGTCATTCACAACTGCTAGTTTATCTCCAATGGGTTCTGATTTATGAAGAGCTTTGTTGGAAGTCTGTCTGTACTACACAAGTTTATTTAAATAGTGTTACTGCTTTAAGGATGCCTTTCCCTTTCTAATTACCTGTTGCAACTGAAATGCTGAGTAAACTTTTTGCCTTTTCCAGATATGTTGTAAAATTAGACATTTATGATGTAATAAAACATTATCTGAAAGCAAACAAGCATAATCTGTATAGGCAAAATGGAATGCTTTGAGTAAAGGAAAGAAAGGCAACTTACAGGTGTATTTTCTCATAGGATCTCACTTTTCAATTTATTTTTTTTATTTGTTTTTCCTATTCATTGTTCCTATTTGAAAACCTTGGTTGGCAAGTCCTCTGCAATTACTTTTATTCCAACACTTATTAGTCTCTTTAAAGTGGTGAGAAATAGAGTAAAAGGGAAATTTCTTTCCATATGTACTATGTTGACGGTATAGTTAATATATTTGGTAGACTTAGATATCCAATGACACATAGTTCAGTGGTGACTTTTTAATTTATGTACAAAACTAATGTCATTGTCAGAGTAACCAGCTTTGCATGAGTTAATGATATGAAATGAGATACACTTAAAAAGGTGTAATCAGACATGTAAAAGGCTGGTACAAAGAAAAGGTGAAAGGACTTGGAAGGGTGTCCTATGCCCAACTTCATAGGCCATTTTTGTATATATGTGAAAAACATGTTTGTAGAAAAAGTAATACTGTGCTTTAACTGGAGTTCAGGTATCCATTGACTTATTTGCTGGTCTTTGAGTCAGGATGGATTATACTCGTTTAACAATAAAAAGTTTTAAATACTTCCAGTTTTCATTGGAAAATAATAGCACATTCCGTGGTTTCAGGGCTTTGTACATATGAGCCTGACTAAGCTAAAGCTGCCTGTGTTCTAGTTTGTCTATGGATAGGTTTTTAAGAGCTTTTTGTTATGCTGCTGTTGATATAGTTATACCTATGTTATCAGTGTAGGGCTGTGTTTCATTTTCCTACCTTCTGTCCCTAAATACATGCGAACTTAGTTTCTAACTGTGTATGTCACTTAAACTCTTCTGGACAGTGAATTTAACGTTTGGAGTGAAGTAAGTGTTCCCTTTCGTAACTGGTCTTTCAGGTTTTCACTTTTTATGGGAATCTTATTCTGAAACTGGTTTTGGTTTTGTTTTGTTTTTTTTTTTTACTGTAATGACTAATAACTGGAAAAAATTTATTGGATATTTCATAGTGTCCTGATAATTTAGTCACTGACTAGGCTTAAGGAAGAAATCTGAAACAGATCTTAGCATAAACATTTAGTTAAGAATTAGCATTTTGTCATCATGCTAAGAAGGTCAAAGGAAGTCTTAATTATTTTCTTTTAAAAAATAGTTTGTGATTCAAATTTGTGCCCTTTTTATTACACTGTTAGACGGATCTTAACATGATCGGCTTTGTATTAAAGAGATTTGTTGAGGAACTTGGACAGTTCATTTTTTTTTAATTAATTAAATGGCAGCTGCATGTGGTAATGTCTCCAGGAAGAATGAATCTTAATTTGATTTCATAGTTGGGGTACCCATTGTCCAACTTCTGGTTTTAAAGTTGCATTGGAATAGGGAGCGGGGAAGCAAAAGGGGAATGCTTTTTTTCTTCTGGTGCAACTGTGTGGCTTTTGCTCAGGGCTACAATTTGAATACTGTGAGTGCTGTGATGGTGAGCAACTAGGAGATTGCGTGTGAACTTTAATTGATTCCTCCGCTCTGCGGTCCTGTTGGAGTAGGAGTGTAGACCCTGGTCTGTGCCAACTTTTGCCCTTCTGAAATAGCCTCAAATGCTTGCTCTGTGAAACTGAAGGGGAAGGATTTAAAGTGCTTAATAAGCCAAGGTAACAGCTAACTTACCAAATAGTTGAGGCAGTTGCAATAAAGTGAAAAATGCTGTCTTTTGTAATGGATACGTTTTATGTAAATAAAATTATGGGATGAAGTCTCTTATCCTCACAAGAAGCCATTGAGCTCTTTTTTTGTGCATACAGAACAAGTTTGTTTGTATGGAATTTATTTGCAATAGAGGAGATTCAGGTGCTGATACTTCTTGCTTTCCTAGGTTCTGCACGTAATTTGTGTATAACTTTAAAACTCTTCATATGAAAGTTATAAGCAAGCTTATAATGTTGCTAATGCATGATGCTTTTACTTCGTAAATACTGAAATAACTAGCTTCTATACAATTTCTACAGATAAGTAATTTGGTGTGTATTGTCCTTAGTTGCAGTTGTGATATAAAGCTACGAGGGCTTAGAATGCTAACCGTTCTGTTACATACCCACTATTGATTAAAGTATTCAAGCCTCACCTAACCTATGTAGGTAGATATGCATGTATTTTGTCTCTCTCCATTTAGTCAAACTGCAAGGTACCCCTTCTGTAAGAGTAGATGCACATGTTCTTTTGTTGTATAGGATGCATTTCAGTTCTTGACTTCCAGCTAAAAAATCTTCTGTTTTGCAAGACGCAGAAAAATAAATATGGTGGAAGCAGTTACTTTATCAAACTGATGAGTCCAGAAAGAAAAGTTTTATTGAACAATGACACACAGACTGCAGTGCAGTAGAATGTGGCGCTGTTGCATAAAAAATATCTTCATTTGCATTTCATTAGGACTTGTTTTCATTTAGTTTAGTATATCACTTGCATACCATTCAAGGCAATATTCCTTCTGAAGAAAAAACGTTTATTTGTCAGAGCTATTAGGCTGTTTAGCTCATGCTTCTGCCCAACATTTTAGATCAGCTGAGAATTTCCTGGCTGTTATCCCCTAGTGGATCCTACTAAGCTTTTGGTGGACATAGCAAGGCTGAACTTCAGAATCAGATGATACTGTTGTGTTGTTGCATATAGGTCTCTTTTCATGTGATACATCTAAGGTATACTTACAATGATTAGATGAAGGAAAAAATTCAGAAGACCTTATGTGGTTGAAGTGGAGGTAAAAAATATGAATGCTGGCAGTAGGAAGGCAGTAGAAGTAGTTATACAGTTCTCTCTAAGTCTTCTGTTCTTGATGAGATGTTCAATTTAAAACCTAGCAACCGCTGCTGGGCTCTGCCAGCTTTACTCTTGCAAGAGAGCTTGTTAGCAGCATCTCTTTAAACTCTCTGTATTGATTCAAACTAAGTGCTTGTCCGGATCAGTGTCTTGTTGCCAGTAGTGGTTATGACCAAATTTCTTGGAAAGACTAAGGACAGGGCAAGCATATGTGATGCTCTCTCTGAGAACTCTCCTAGCTTCCAACTGTCCTGTAAGACTTGTGCTGTCTCCCCTTGAGGCCACGAAACTTTTAGCATCTGTTGCATGCTTTGGCAAGGAGTCTCACTGGTTGTTTATCCAGTGCATGAAGAAATGCCTTCATTCTGTTTTAAACTTGGCTCCTATCAGCTTCATTCAGTGGTGTCCAGTTCTTATTTTGGAAGTGACAATGAACAGTTGATGCATGTTTGTTCTGCTCAAGATTGATATCTTTTCCTCTGGAAATAACCTCTTTTGAAACTTGAAGAGTCCTAACCTGCTGAATCTTCCTGAATAGAAGCTTTTTCAGCGATCCTTGCAGCCCTTCTGTAAGCCTTTTCCAATTTTTGTTGTTTTTCAGATGAAAGGTTAAGAATGTTTTATAACATCTACTATTCTGAACCTTTCATCTAAAACAAAAAAATTTCAATGTGTTCATTCTGCTGCTTGTCCTTTCACTCTATATATACTTTTTTTGCAGTTCTTTATGGTTAGCAGCTGACAAAGAGTAAATTTGTGTCATTGGGAAACTTTGTGATGTTGCTGCTCTTCTTTTTCTTGCATACATCCTAGTGTATAGGCCCCTGTGGAAGTTGTCCAGAGGTTTACTACTGTTGCAAAAGCTGCTGATTTTTCCCTCCTGTGTGGCTTTTTTTTTTTTTTTAAACTCTTACTGATGATTGTTTGTTCATGTCATTATCAGGACCTATCCTTATCCTGTAGCTGTGTTTTGTTTTGTTTTAAAAAAAACCACTACTTTCTGTTCCTGATCAGATCTTCTAGTCGTTGGCTTCTGGAACTTAATGCCTGCTATGACTGCTGTGTCTCCAGAAGTTGAGTCTTCCGTATGAACTTCAGGATGCAAATACTTCTCTTGGTGGATTCCCCTTGAAAGGGAAAGGTTGTCTGCACTTGCTTCTGACTTATGTCTGGGAGCTGCTCCAACAGAACGGAAGTATGCTGATGTGATAAAATGATGCTTGTGTATGTCATTAAAAAAAGCCTCAAGTGAGATTAATTTCTGGAATCAAATATCTTATCTTGTGGCTGATACTACATATGTATGTAGGTTTTAATTGAATGGGTATGTCATTAGAGAAGCAGGCAATGCCAGGGTGTTTGGAAGACAGGTTATGTTTCTTCATATATGCGCTTCCAGCAATGCTGAATGTTGATCTCAGCCTTGTTTTGGAACTGTCATTTCATGTTATACTTTTAAGTTTAGTTACAAAATAATGTCTGTCAATACCATGCCTTACTTCTTAGTACCTCAATACCAGATGCTTACACCATATTTTCTGTGTCGTGCAGTATGTTTACATATCATGATAGTTCTGTAACTGAAAGAAAACTATTTGGCTCTCCAAATGTGTGGATTTTTAAGATTGTCAACCAGCTGTAACTAATTTTGTGATATTGAATATGTTGTCTCACATGTGGCAATCAGTAAATAATCAGATAATACGGGACAATTGTCTAAGAAAACCTTGAGTGGTTCACATGGAAGCTTTTTTCTCCCAGCAGTAAAGGTTGATTAATTCTGCATAAGAGCTTCAGGATTGTTAGAATCTTAAGGGGACTGGAAGATTCAAAGAGCCATAAATTTACCAGGCGATGTAGATGTGTTTTTTCCAAAGTTCACAAACACAGCTGTTAGTGTCTTTTGTTATTATCTAGCCAACCTAGTATTTAGTGAGGGTTGGTCATCTGTCCAACCTCTCCTGAAAGCACAGATGTTGCTAAAGCTAAATCAGGTCAGAAGTGGCTGTCTAGCCAAGTCTGGAAAACCTCCAAGGATGGAGATGCTTCAGAAAATGATTCTCAGCAACAAAATATCTAGTGTAGCTCCTGATGGACAGCTCACAGCTAATGACTTTTTAAATAGGCTGTAGTTTCTCTACTAGCCAAAAAAATTAAATGTCATGCTTTAGGTAGGATTTGCTTAGGATTAAAAAAAAAAGGGCAATTAAGAAACTTGTTCGGTCTGTTTCATATGCATAAGATAGTAATTTGTGGTGACATCGTATGTCCCATCATGCATCAAATAAATTGTCCATATGACTGTGCTGTACTTTACAGTCTTGCATGTGTTCAGTAATTCATACAGGGACTTCCCTTCTTGTAATGCCTGGTTGATGTATATCAGTTTTCTAGGTTATAGCTTACTATTGTGATCATATTTATGCAATTCCTTTTAAGTTACTTGAAGCTCTGAATAGTAATCACATTTCAGCTAGCACGTGACATGGCTTCTTAAATGATATATATATGCTGCATGTTAAGTCATAATAGCAGGGAATCGTATTCAAAATAGAAGAAACTGCTGCTTGTCTGTGAAATCATCCTCCATATGTGTACTCTTGGTGTTCTGTAATTACGGTTTTTTGAACAAGACAGAACAGAGAAGACAGGACTAGAACAGAGAAAAACATAATTCTCTTGGGAAAATGTCTTATTTTTTAATGTAGTTTGATTTTGGAAATAAGTCTTCCAGTGATAGCTTCACAGCTAATTTCTGTAGCAGGCCTGTAATGCCAGGTAGCCATATTTTTACACAGATACGGTCATTTAGTCAGCAATGCTACTTGGTCTATTTCGGGTCCGACTCTCTGGTCCTTATTGCTGTGTTACTCTTTAATATTTTCCCTTCAAGTCAGTTGTTGGAGAACTTGTCGTGGCACATGGGGTGGGAATAAGGAAACTCATGGGAAGACAGCAGAGCATAATGAGGTTAAAGATGTCCTTATGTTAGGATAGTTTGGGTTTGAAGAGAGAAAGCAAGTTTTGTAGACTTTGAGGCAGCCTCTGTGAGTTTCGTACCTGTTACTGTGCTGGCACGGTTATTTGTGTAGTTATGTCATGAGCCATATACCAATTTTTTCCTGCAATGATTTTTTTCTTTTTTTTTCAGCTGGGTCAGTTCTCTGATCCAGTTCATGGTGTTATAGCTTAGAGGAGGAAGTAGAGATAGACAGTGTCTGAGAGTAAATTAAGCCTTGAATCAGTCATGCCACTAAAGAGAGATGCATGTGGAATCATTCCATCTGACATAGGAATCCAGTTTTACTTTTTGGTCAAAACAAGCCACCACTCTGAGGTATTGCCAATGAATTTTTAGTATTGTTAATCTAATATTCAGTATAATCATAAACCAAGTATTTTAGGTTCTTGGAGCTTTTGAAGTAATTTGTACAGTGTTGGTGACTTCTATCAGAATAGTCATAAATAATAAAAATATTTATTTATCCCCCCACATTTACGATGATGTTTTCCTAAAAGACCAAATGCAGTTTTGGAGCCACTGAAAGAGTTTTGATTTACTCTTTGGGATGTACCGAATGTGTTTGGGGATTTAGTGGATGGGCTTACTGGTTGTAGTGTTTTTTGTTTTGTTTTCTAAGCATTTTTTTAGAATTACTGTCAATACTATTTTCTGCAATGCAAATCCTACTGTTACCATTTCCTGTGGACAAATAGGTGGATTCTATGTTGCTCTGTCCTGGGCAACTTCAGACAGGATTTGATCCATTTGTATTGTCTGCAACAAATATATTTTAGATTTAACTGGAGCCTGTTTTTACTCTTTTACTCTGTAAATTAGACAAATAATATTTTGAAGAACCTTAAAATGGCTGAGCTGAATGATTAAATTACATTTACAGGAAAGATGATTTAGGTATTTTTTTTAAGCTTTATTGAAATATTCCTTTTTAATTATTGACTCAAGTTTCTAAGCAGTATTCTTCTGTTGCTAGTTGCAATTTCATTGTGAATATTAAACTCAGTCATTCCAAGAGTGAGCCAGTAATAAGGCATAGTATTCATTCTTGTCTTCTTGAATCCAGATTCTATTATGAACCTCCAGAAAAGAGGTCTTTTTGGGTTTTCAGTTAATCTCTATCAATGTCCTAGCAGCTATGACCATGCTTAACAAAACTAGCTATTCTTAATCTAAAATTCAGATTAAAATTTTAGACTTTTAATTTAAAAGGTATACAAAATTTCACTCTTAAAACTGTATTTTCAGATATTTAGTTTAAAAAAAAAACAGGCTAAACCAAAAAAACTTGTGTTTGAGCTCCTATAGATATGTGATCAGCATCTTCCGTTGTAGAACTTGCATTCCCATGCTGCTTACAGAAGCACAGATTTAATTGAATGGAGTAATCTGAAACATGGTGTAAGATGGTCTTCATTGTCTTTAACAGAAAATGTCAGTGTTCTGCTGGGAACATGTGGTACATCAGTGGGGGACAGAGGAAATGGTACAGATAAGTTGGTGTAACAAGTCATTGGTTTGGGGTGGGTTTTTTAGGGGGTGGTAGTTGGGGCTTTTTGTTGTTTTTTAGTGAATAAAACCGTGCGTTAATATGTAGCTTAATATGAACTTCAAAACCAGCAAATAAAATAATGGGCAAAAGCAGTTTTTAATGAGCCATATGGAGAGAAAAAAATTTAAAAAGCATTGGTGTTTGTCTGGCTTGTGAACCAAAACTGAAGAAGTTTTACTGCAGACATCTGTGTAGAGTTACCACCTTCCTGTTGCACAGAAGCTGGACTAGGGTGACACAATGGTTCTTCCGATCCCACAATACACTTCTTAGTTATTAAACCAAACCCACTCTACCCGTTCCCCCCCCCCCCCCCCCCCAAAAAAAACAAAACCAAAAACCAACAACCACCTCAAACAGAAAAAAGACATACTTTAATACTGGATAAGTATGATACTTAGCTGTGGTCTGGTATGCATTCTGTGGCTGATACTCCGAGGTCTGAGCTTGGTTTTAGAAAGTTCTAACAATATGTGTAAACTTGGCTTTTCTGTGGTTACAAATCTGATGTGTGAACTAAATTCAGCTGAAGTCAGCAAGGTGTGTGTGGTGTTTTTGTGGTTGGTTTTGTTCAGGGGTTTTTCTGTTCGTTTTGGTTTGTTAGGATTTTTTTTTTTAAATTAGGGGAAAAAAAAGCTAGGGCATTGAATTGTGCTGTTATCCAGTATGATGTGTTATGCTGTCGTGGATAATATGCTAATAAAGATGTTCTGAAGCTGATTTTTTTTTTTTTGTCTTCATATAGAATCTTTTTTTTTTTCCTTGTAATTTATCACAGCAAAAAAACCTCTGGCTAAACTGGAAGATCTGGAATGCTGTGGCTTTTAGGAAGAGTGTTGGGGAGAAGACAGCTTGGATTTTTGTCGCTGTGTATAATTGTTTAATTTTTAAGCCTACAAGCTCTCAACAAGGTTTCAGCCTTAACAGGGTTCAAAATCTGTACAAATCTTAGTGTATACAACTTTTGATGAGGGATCCGTTTATTAACAATGTAGAATTTGTACACTTGATATTCAAAAGTTACAAGAAAAACATACTGAGCTCAACTAATGGCTGACCTACAAGTGACTTTTAATATTCCCACACCACCATTCTCACTGATAATTTGATTGAAGCATACTAAAAATAAAACGGAGAAAAAAAATGCTTTTACAAAAGCAGAGTAGTTTAGACCTAAAATGGAGTATAAATAAATGTGCTGAGATGTTGTATTTTTAAGTGGGTATTTAACACTGAAACTAGTGTACTTATGCAGCACAATGCTTAAGTAGTAGTTGTGTTGCGACTCTGGCTGTTACTGGTCCAGGTAAAATCAGAATAAGTGCTTGTCTGTCCTCAAAAGTTTTGTACGTAGCCCTGTGCAAGCAAAAAAATCTCAAATATCCTGATGTTCTACATCAGCAGAATAAATAACAGGTGCAAGCTTTATTAAGAAAAGGGTAATCACATAATTTTGTTCATAACTGTATCTGCACCACAGTTGTGTTTTTTGGGGGGGATTTGGTGTTTAGGTTTTTGTTGTTGTTATTGTTGTTGAACAGCTTGCAAGTTTTTGAACAGCTACCAGTAAGATTGAAGTATAGAGCGAGGTGTACATTCATACAGCAGGTAATGTAAGGGAGGGCTTATAGGGAGACTGAAATAGAAAAGAACTGAATAACGATGCAGAGTTGGAACTTCTTGATTTCTTCCTTGTGTTGCAGCAAAGTTATTCCACAAAAGCAATGAAATGGGTAGTGATTTAGCTTTATTTTAGGTAGTAATGACAGTTTGAAATTATGAATTACATGCCTATACAATACAGTGTATGATGCTTTTCGGTGACAAAGCTAGCGTGCTACTGCTTTGTTTCCTGTAGTCGAGTTAGGCTTGATGTAGAAGCCTAAAAGGAGAGCGAGGCTTGTTTTGCACTGTGTTTTTTGCTCAGGAAATATGGGCAGCTGTTTGTTTGCCATAGGCAGAGAAAGACGATGAAGAATACTGACTGTCTGACCAACGGGAGTTGGCGTGGGGAAAAAAGAAAACAAGAAACGTGTAGATGCAGGTCTGCTAGTAAAGGAATTTGTCATGGTTTGTTCTTAGAGGACCTGACACTAACAAAAAATTCAAGCCTGTACCTTTGTCTGTCTTCAGATACTCTACAAGACATTTAAGAGTGCGAATAAACTGTAGTAGCTGCCAAACTTTATGAAGTTCAGTGCTTTTTAAAATATCTTCTTTGTTCGTTATGTAAATAGTTACTGCAGTTATGGGTCATCTCAAACACCAGAATAAAAAATGAAGTTGTTCCTTGCTACATGCAGCTCCTTTTTGATTTATGACTTGCTCTTCCAGTTGACCAGCTTGGTTTAACTGCTGTGCTGTGTAAAACCTAAAGTAAACTTGAAATGCTTTAATTAACTTTCCTACTACATGATGATAGAGCAAATAGTTTCAGTGTATGTGTTCATTACAGAAAGATGTATTCAATGTATCTGTGAACCTTTTATTCTCCCATATGTATGAAATCGGATACATAAATCAAAAGGTATAAATTTTATTCTAACCAGAAGTCAGAATTATAATAGACAGACAAACTTGTTTTAAGAAATAAATGCCACTGAAAGTATCTGTTCAATATAGTATTTATATAGTATTTAAATGATTGACACATCCTTGTAATGAAAAGGTGTAGCAGTGTTAGGCTTAGATATTTTGTGTAAATCCAGTCAAGGACTTTGTATAGCATGAAATTTTGTTCTTTCTAAGTAGAAATTATCAGGTGTGCCTGAGATCTACAGGTTGTAGTTCTGATTCTGGTAATTTTTGTGTTTGAAGTTATTTAATGTATTTTAATAGCCTTTACAGTGTAACTTTATGCAGCTTAGCTAGTGTGACAAAAATAATGAGAGGGAAGAAATACTGGTCGTGAGTTATGTGCTTTTTCAATACTTGATGTTGTGACCTTTTTTCACTGTAGTAGCACTAGACATGCTATTGGTGATAATGTCACCCAGTAACAACAGTAAAAATTAATTATGTTGATTTCCTTTTTTAGTACTGTTTTATATCAAGATAAAAGCTTTTTGATTGTACAGTAAGCTGAAGCCAATTTAAGGGTTTTCAGAGACCAAATGCTTCCTTCTTTAGTGAATAATTTGGTATGAATAATACTAAGATTGATTACCAGAAGTCTAGTATTGTAACCCTTTATTCAGGCTGCTTCTTTTTGATGATTCCATTTTCATTCCAATGTTATGTTTTGCTTCTTTTTGAGGAGCATTTTGGGAACTGAGTAATGCAGTCAGGCTTCTCCTTAGAGAAGAGGGGAAGGGTCAAATGGATAATTTCTTTAATCAGTGCTTCTAGCATGGTGTTCAGAGGCAACCAGTGGATTTGTATTGATTGTGGCAATTTGACCACTTCTTATAAGGAAAGCCTGTGTGCTTAACATCTTTATTTTTGGTTTGGCTCTGACCTCTTTGTTTAAGTCCATCAGTAGTTATTTGCTGGGCAAATATGTTGGTGGTGTAGAAGAGACTGGCAATTAAGATTGCAAAAGCTCAAAAGTTGTGGTAGGTTTGATTCTAAAAATAATTACATATACACAATTCCATCGTTTGTGTGTGTGTGTGAGTGGTCTTACATCTGTTAAGCAGTTTAAATAGAGTTCGTATTAGGTTACTTCATTCTCTGTGATGTTGTAAGCCTTAGAACTCTTCTACTGGTTGCTTTTGCAAATCGAAGTCACACAACTGGGAGTTCAACCTGCTGTTGTTTTTACTAGTTCATCAGATTTTAGACTGCACGAACAGGTCTAACCCAGCTAAAAAATTCAGGTGGTGCCCTTTAAGACAGATGCACTTTCCAGCAAGAGCAAGGGAATTTGGAAGCAATAGAGATGACTGTCACCTAGTTCAACCTTCTTGATAAAGGCCAGGTAATGTAATCCATGAATTTTGCAGTCGACAGTACATGAATTCGTTCTTACCAAATACTGTTCTATTTGGACGTTTACCTTCAGTGAAGTCATGCAAAGGAGAAACTGAAGATTGTTTCTACATGAAATGGGAATAGGATTCTGACATTAATTTCTCTTTTGAGAGATCAGGCAGAATAATGGATTCATTTTATTAGAGAAATAAAAAGGTAATGGAAATAATGTTTAACAATAACTCCTCTCTGTGTTGAAGGTATAAACTTATTATTGCTTTATTGCTCAAACACTTTGGAGAATTGAGTCTACTGAAATATAGGCATGACTTTAAGTTAAAAAAAAAAAAGCTTGAATACTCCAATGGAAGTGAGATTTAAAATTTTAATTTCTTTTCTTGAATGTGGTTAGAGAACTTGTGGCAGATAAAAATTGGTCCCTGCAGTCTGTAAAGGCAGCAGCTTGCATATTGACTTTACTTTTCAAAGTCGGTGCAATCTATCCAAACACATTGTAAAGCCAAGTTTAATTGGCATATAAGAATTGGTTAATTAATGACACTTAAACCAAAAACAAGTTAGTTACTTCACAGCTGTTTGTGGTAGAGAGAGGCAGTGGATTAAAATTGAGGCTTAGTTTTCTTGAAAGGGATTTCATAACATTTCCCAAACAGTACTTTACTTGTCTCAGGCTTCGGATAAATATGTGTCTAGATTTCTGCGGCTTCAGTAATTGCGTGTTTGTTTGCTGAAGCTCTGGTTTGTAACTTCCTTCAGTGAGACTTTTCAAATTTGAGAGCTGGGTTATGCAGTGGATTGTAAGAATAAAAGCTGCACTTGTATGTATATGTAGGGTTTAGTGATCAGTAAATGTAATTGAAGATCAGCACCTTGTGGCACTTTGGCAATGCTTATAACTGTATTTAAAAGATAACACACTAAAAGCATGTATCAACTGTTTGAAAGGAAGATGTGTGTGCTGATTCCTGAAAGTGAAACTGGGACTGATGTTTAAAAGGAAATTTGGTTCTCCTGTGGTTGTGCCAGTCTGATAGGCACATAGTGTTCCTTTCTTCTCGAGGGAAACGGAGGAAAACAATAATATGAAGACATGTTTTAACAGTGTCTTGCTAGGCACAACAGTGTTTAGCCATCTTTTGAAGAATTCTGGGAAGTAAGGGCTTGGGCATTATCTGTGATGCCGAATGATGAGAAGTTTTGGATAAATGGTGTGGGGAAATACGTGCTACATACTGAAATTATTATAAAACTTATTACTGCCGGAGGGTACACTTCACAACAAAAGCATTAATTAAAAACAGTATTATCCTAGCAAGACGTGGAGAACAAGATCTGTTCTTGTAACAGAAGCATAATTGCAGTCTTGTCAAAATACCATTAGACCCTGTGGCAATTGAAAGAACATCTTTCCAGCGTGGCTTGGCTTTTTGGAGTACATGTTTTTCTGCTCTAAGTAACTGAGCAGTTTTCCATCTACAACTTTTTCCTTTAACTTTTGCAGTAAGGTTGAATAATGGTGTTTCTGTGAAGATCAGGAAAAAGTGAAACAAATGGGACTACATGCCCTTCAGCATGTTGTTAAAGGCAGTAGAATGTTATTTTTGCAGAGCTGTTCTATCCTTCTACAGTATAAACCTGATGGCTGCTTGGTATAGAAAATTAGAAGGGGGAGATGGATTACAGAGGAAAGACATGATGGATGTTAATTTAACCCTCTGTTGTTTTAGAAGTTTGTTTTCAGCTTGAGTTAATGAAACACGAGGTATGGAAGACTATCTGCAACACGTTTTATCAGCAGTGTGCTGAATGTAACATGCTTGGCAACGTCGTTCATGACTGCTGTATTCAAGAAACATTGTGTGTGCTTGGATACATCCTTTTGAAGGCTGTCTTTACAGCACAACATTGCTGTTTAAAAGGGGAAGACTGTTTTTGTTGTTGAGTAATGCGTTGTTCAGATACTAGCAATGAAAAGAGTGAATTCAAATACAATCTTAATTATTTTAACTTCAAAATATGAAATGTAGACTCATTAAACAACCAGCTTGTACAGAAAAACATATGTACATCCATACATGGGTGTCTTCAATGTTGACTTTTAGTCTCTGTATTTTTGGTAACTGGTGTATTTAGTTGTGTGGCTTATAGGCGTTTAGACCGGCTGATCACAACTGACTTTCAGCTTCCTAAAGAACCCAAGTGCCTTTGTCAGCATCGCTTGGTGGTATTATGAAGACTTCAGTTCTGCTAGTCACATCTGGCAGTAGTTTGAGAAAGCACAGTTTAATTATTTTGTCATCTTTATTTGTTATTTTTTTCCTAAACCTGCTCAAGAGCTTTTGAGATTTAATACTGTTGTTCTCTGAGGTGTTTCTTTTCATCAGTTTAGGAGGAGGCAGGAGGAATATTAAAAAAAAACAAAATTGCGTGGTGGATGCTACGATACTGACCTTCAGATTTCTGAAGCTGGTTATAGAAGAGATTGAACTGGTTTGCTGTTTTAAATAAATAGTGGTTGAATCATTTCGGTTCCTAAAATTTAGCAGATATTTTGATAGTATATAAATGTTGAAGAACTTAAGTTCCATTTCACTGTTGAATTACTAAATGAAACTTGTTTACTGTGCAGAAATTCCTATCTTCTGATATATTTTTTTTCCTAAATGTGTTTTTTTTTTTCTGAAAGCATTTTTAATCAATATGAGTAAAAAATAGTCTGCAGGAGTTGGCAATTGAGTCTGTCTACAGCATTCAAGGTAATCTTTGTTTAAATTAGTTCTTAATCAAATTCTCAGACTTCAAACTGATTAGAAGTTTTTTCTCAAACTCTTAGTCTTGGGAAGTAACTGGAAACAAATGGTTTATAAGGTGGCTTAGTCAAAATCTAGTGTGATGTGAGAGCTACCGCTCCATGCATTGCGTAGTGTATAGTGGTGACGTGAATCTGTTTACAGGCTTTTTCTTCCTTAGTTCCTTCTGTCTTGGATGTCTGAAATAGGAACTTAACCTGCTGACTCCCATGTTCTTTAAAATGACTTTCTGATTACTCATTTTGCATATGGATATGTAAATTTTGGTGGTAGTCAGTAGAGTAGCTATCCAAATACATACTGTGTGTGTATATATGCGGGTGTGTATTTTGAAGTCTTCTGGGTTTTTTTTTAGCATGGGGAATAAGCAGGAGGAGTTGGAAATCCCTCTTCCGTCAGGAGATTATGACCTGGTGGCAATTCCAGAGACATGGTGGGACAGCTCACATGACTGGAATGTAGTCATGGGTGGCTATACCCTTTTCAGGAAAGACAGGCCAGCAAGGCGAGGGGGGGGAGTTGCTCTTTATGTGAAAGAACAACTTCAATGTATTGAGTACTGTCCAGGGGTGGATGACGAGCAAGTTGAGAGTTTGTGGGTGAGAATTAAGGGACAGGCTGGCGTGGGTGATGCTGTCATGGTGTCTATTACAGGCCACCGGATCAGGACGAGGAAGTCGATGAGGCCTTCTACAGGCAGCTGGTAGCAGCCTCGCAGTCACAGGCCCTGGTTATTGTGGGGGATTTTAACTACCCTGATATTTGCTGGAAGGCCTACTCAGCCAGCCATCCACAGTCCAGGAGGTTTCTCCAGTGCATTGATGATAACTTCCTGATGCAAATGGTGGACGAGCTGACTAGGAAAGGAGCGCTGCTAGACCTTATTCTCACGAATAAGGAGGGTCTGCTTGAAGAGGTGAAGGTTGAGAGCAGCCTTGGTTGCAGTGACCATGAGGTGGTAGAGTTCAGGATCTCATGTGGTCGGAATAGAATCCTGAGCAGAATAGCAACGCTGGACTTCAGTAGGGCCAACTTCGGCCTTTTCAAGCAATTGCTAGGGGAAATCCTGTGGGACAGGGTACTTGAAGGTAAAGGGGCCGAAGATAGTTGGTTAGCGTTCAAGCAGTGCTTCTTCCAAGCTAAAGATTGGTGCATCCCAACAGGTAGGAAGTCAAGGAAGGGTGCCAGGAGGCCTGCATGGTTAAACAGGGATCTGCTGGGCAAACTCAAGTGTAAAAGGAGGGTCTACAGATCATGGAAGGAGGGGCTGGCCACTTGGGAGGAATGTAAGAATGTTGTCAGAGTGTAGGGAGGCAACTAGGAAAGCTAAGGCCTCCTTAGAATTAAACCTTGCTAGAGGGGTCAAGGATAATAGAAAGGGCTTCTTCAAATACATTGCAGATAAGGCTAACACCAGAGGCAATGTAGGCCCACTGATCAATGAGGTGGGTGCTCTGGTGACAGAAGATACAGAGAAGGCAGAGTTACTGAATGCCTTCTTTGTCTCTGTCTATACTGCCGGAGGCTTTCCTGAAGAGTCCCATACCCTTGTAGCCCCAGAGGAAGTCAGAACAAAGGAGGAGTTTGCTCTGGTAGATGAAGACTGAGTTAAGGAGCAGTTAAGTAATCTGGACACCCATAAATCCATGGGTCCTGATGGGATGCACCAGCAGGTGCTGAGGGAGATGGCGGAAGTCATTGCTAGACCACTCTCCATCGTCTTTGGCAAGTCGTGGGAAACAGGGGAGGTGCCCGAGGACTGGAAAAAAGCAGATATCACACCAGTCTTCAAAAAGGGCAAGAAGGAGGACCTGGGTAACTATAGACCTGTCAGCCTCACCTCCATCCCTGGAAAGGTGGTGGAACAACTTATTCCTGATGCTCTCTCTAGGCATATCAGGGATAAGAAGGTCATTAGAGGCAGTCAACAGGGCTTCACCAAGGGGAAGTCATGCTTGACCAACCTGATAGCCTTTTATGAGGACATTACCAGGTGGATAGATGATGGCAAAGCAGTAGATGTGGTCTATCTCGATTTCAGAAAAGCATGTGACACCGTCTCCCACAGTATCCTCGTGGCTAAACTGAGGAAGTCTGGATGATCGGGTAGTGAGATGGATTGTGAACTGGCTGGAGAAAAGAAGCCAGAGAGTTGTGGTGAATGGGATGGAGTCTAGTTGGAGGCCTGTATCTAGTGGAGTCCCCCAGGGTTCGGTACTGGGACCTGTGCTGTTCAATATATTCATCAATGACTTGGATGAGGGAATAGAGTGCACCCTCAGCAAGTTTGCTGATGATACAAAACTGGGAGGAGTGGCTGACACACCAGAAGGCTGTGCTGCCATTCAGCGAGACCTAGACAGGCTGGAGATTTGGGCGGGGAAAAATTTCATGCAATTTAACACAAGCAAGTGTAGAGTCTTGCATCTGGGCAAGAACAACTCCAGGTACCAGTATGAGTTGGGTACTGAGCTGTTGGAGAGTAGTGTAGGGGAGAGGGACCTGGGGGTCCTGGTGGACAACAGGGTGACCATGAGCCAGCACTGTGCCCTCGTGGCCAAGAAGGCCAATGGCATCCTGGGGTGTATCAGAAGGGGGGTGGTCAGTAGGTCAAGAGAGATTCTCCTCCCCCCCCTACCTACAGAGGAGGTGAGGCCTCATCTGGAATATTGTGTCCAGTTCTGGGCCCCTCAGTTCAAGAGGGACAGGGAACCGCTGGAAAGAGTCCAGCGCAGAGCCATGAAGATGATGAAGGGAATGGAGCATCTCCCTTATGAGGAAAGGCTGAGGGAGCTGGGTCTCTTTATCTTGGAAAAGAGGAAACTGAGGGGTGACCTAATCCATGTTTATAAATATGTGAAGGGTGAGTGTCAGGAGGATGGAGCCAGGCTCTTCTCTGTGACATCCAGTGATAGGACAAGGGGCGATGGGTGCAAGCTGGAACATAGGAGGTTCCACTTGAATAGGAGAAAAAACTTCTTTACAGTGAGGGTGACAGAGCACTGGAACAGGCTGCCCAGAGAGGTTGTGGAGTCTCCTTCTCTGGAGACATTCAAAGCCCGTCTGGATGCGTTCCTGTGCGATCTGATCTAGGTGTTCCTGCTCCGGCAGGGGGATTGGACTAGATGATCTTTTGAGGTCCCTTCCAAATCTCTAACATTCTGTGATTCTGTGGTTTCAGAACTGCTAAGAAAATTAAAATGTACAAAAGCTTTAATGGTTTAGAAACTGTAGCCTGTAGGAAAAGATTAGTTGTGACAATGCAGCATTGTCTATTGAGTCAATTAAGCATGTAGGTTTAGCTAGCTTGGGAACAAGTTCCAGCATGTGACGTTATAAATAGCACTCACATAACAAATGTGGGCTTAGTAAGTGGGCCATAATTTCCCCTGCCACTTTACCGGTTTTCTTCTGAGTCAGCAGTACTGATGCAGAATTTGAGTCTTTCTGATGACTGTCTTGGGGTGCTACTACTACATGCTCAGAGAGTGTTTGATCAAAATAAGGTTAAGTTGGTCAGTGTTTTTTCTCCTCTTAGTTTCCTGGGCATGTGCTTTTTTTGTGCTTGTCCATATGTAGAAATGGAACCTTGTTGCCCAATGGCTCAAAAATCCATAAGAGTAGTGCTGAATCTCCGACCTGGTTTGCTTCCCATTAGCTTGAATATATTCTGAACACCTAATTGTTTATCTAGCAAAAAGTAATAGCATTTAGAAGAAATAAATACCTGTATAGATTGTCTGCTTGATTAGTAGAGCATCCTCCAGGCTCAAGTCAGCATCCTCTGAGGTATTAGTTTCCAGAAGGTGATCAGTGACTGGCAGGTCACCCTTTAGATGTGAGTTGGTGATGTTAAAATTGTGGCAAACTAAAGATTTCCTTCTCTGCATCAAGCAGGGAATGGGGCAACCTTGTCTTTGTAGTAGCTTGTGCCTTTTATGTCAGGCCTGGTTTCATTGATGGCTATGATTTTGTTTTGTCTTCTGTATTTGGACTTGTTTTTGTACCAGTAATAACAACAACCTTTTTCCCCTTTTACCCCTTCTCCTGTTGTATTTGGTAGAGAATTATAGGACTGGATCTCTTTCAGCATGAATTCCAGGTCAGATTTCTCTTTGCATTTGTGAAAATACAAAGGCAACAAATTCCAGCAGCTTTCAGTGTGAGGCTCCTAATTTTAGGTAGTATTTGTAATGTGGCTAAACATATTTCCCAGCTGGAAAGACGAAACTATGTGATCTCTTGTAAAATAGTATTTTGCAGTGTTAAATGCTGCCAGCCTACACTACTAGGAGTCTCAACAACTTTTGGTGGAATGTAACAAATACGACCTCTGTTACAAATAGGAGTCTGTTATAAACAAAAGATGTATGTTTTTAGCCTTGATATCAAGTATAGCTCTCATCAGCCTTTCCAATAGTTGTATAGCAAGCGTACAAGAGCAGTGTGGTCAACCAGTGTAATTTACTTTAAAAACAGTTGTATTTTTGGCTCCTTTAGGGAAATCATATTCCAAGTTCTGAATTTGAGTGTATTTCAGAAGGATGATGTTCACCTTTTAGATAGCCTAGCCAGTGATTTCCAGTGTGGGGTGGAAGTGTCCCAGGTGGTGTGCAAGACCTTAAAGTGTGGGAAGAAAATGCTCTTGTACTGTTAATAAATAAAATTTAGGAAATAGTGTTTACTTCGTTTTTAGTTCAACTTTTTCACTTTTTTTTTCTGTATGTTTTATGATGTGCATAATATGTAGTACATGTATATAGTTTATAAATATACATAAATTGGGGGTGTATACTGAAAAATTTTTTACTGTGACATGGTTTGTGGCCAAAAAATTTGGAGACCACTGGTCTAAGCTACCTTGTAACAAGTGTTTAGGCATGTGTGTTTTTGTTGGGTTCTTTGTCTTGCTTACCTTTCCCTTTGGAAAACCTCTGTATTCTCATATAACTCTTACCTTTGAAACACTGGGAACAAAGCATTTTGCAGTTTTGTTTTTAGTTGATCAGGTTTACCTGCATGAGTGTACGTGAAGTTGTCTGGTGTAAACAAATTGTGGTAAGATTGCTTTGATTCAGTTGTTCTGGTGTAAATTTTTTTTTGAGTTACATTTTTATATTATGTCAGAATTGAAATTTCAAAAAAATACTGGGCGCTTTTAAACAGCACAATGTTAGGTTTATTGGTGTTTGTAGGCTGAATATAAAAAAAACCACCTGACATAGTTTAAGCTAACAACTAAATTTAGAGGTCAGTTGTGATATTTGATGGGTTGAGTGATCCATATTCATAGAATCATTGAATTTTTTGGGTTGGAAAGGACTTTAAAGATCATGTAATTCCAACTGCTCTGCCTTGGAGGGTTTTCATATTGCTGAAATAGGAATTGTGAAACTAGCTGATTTTGACCTGCATCCTCATTTTTGTCCTTAATCTTCTCCTTTCATGTTCTGTGTGATCAATTGATTTAATTTTTTGTTAGTTTAGGAATTATGGGCTTATTGACGTGTTGGTTGCATCATAAGTCATAAAACTAAACCTGAGATACCTAATGAAATGGTTAAGTTTTTTGCCATACATGAAACTCTTCTCAATTCAAATTTTGAGAAAGATAGGTGTTCAGGCTGGTTTTAGTAATTTTAGTGATAATTTTAACTTGCTCAATAAAAGGCATCTGGACATCTTTCTTCCATACAGTTTCAGGGTTGATGTAGGGCACTTGGTACTACATCCGTGTGACGAATTCTTGTATCGCTTGAGTCTTGTGTCAGGGAAGTGCTCAGCACTTTCTTAAAATTGTGTTTTTGAAGGGGGTTGCTTTCCAAAGCTGTCTTGGAAGTTACTCCTGCATTACATCTACCAGAAGAAGGGGCTGGTTACATTGTGTCTGTTCCTTGGCCCAGTTGTGTCATAATTAAAGAATTACAGCAATCTGAACCTTTAACATAAAAACTTACAAAACCATAGTCCTAAACTTTAGCCTTCTCCCATGTTACAGGTTTGGGTGGTATCTTGGTCTTGCTGCTTGCAGAGGGTTTTTTGCTCATTTATTAGTGTCTCTGTTGGTTTTGATACTCTTAGATACTTTGTGGTTTGTTTTTTTTCTTCCTTCCTCTTAGCTGTGGTGTCTGTAAGAATACAGGAGCTGCAGTAAGGTGATGTTGCTCCACCTTTTCCAGATACTGAATTTAATTCCTCAGATAGGAGGGGGTTAGCGTATTTGTGAAGTTAGAACCTTTCAGAAAATGCAATTACACCAGCAGAGCCCCCTAGTGTGGCTTCAGTAGGTGATGGTAAAAGGAAGTTTTTTTTGCCTGAGAAACCAAGGCAGGGCCAGAAGTGCCTTAATCTTGGCACAGCACGTACTGTGGGAGACTTTTTGCCTGAATAGCAACATCAGCCAGAAGGATAAGAATTTAGGTGGTCATACCAAGGTGGTCAAAAATATGCCTGCTAGCAAAACATTTGTTACTGACTCTTGACTCAGTTCTTTCTCTTGGATTTTCTTGTCATGGCAAGCTTGAAAGATAAGTGGTCTGTTGGCATTGTAAATGTTTCGGGTAATCTAGTGACTGTATCTTCTGCTGGCCACCATGTTGTGTGCCTGGCGTTTGTACGGGAGCTGAGGAGGGCTTGGGTTTGATAGGTGTTACGTGTGCTGGCCTTTGTAGCCACCTCCAAAGAGGCTTGAGAATTTTGGTAAGGTTTTCAGGCAGAAGTGCTATCTCTTATAACACCAGCTAAAAAAAAGGGCAAGTGTTGGTCATAAACACTCTCATGCAAAAGGGGTAAAGAGGAATTTGCTACTCTCTTTTTGTGTTTTTTTTTTAAAAAAAAACGCTTCTCCAATGAATGTCAATGACTATCAGGGCAGCTCTTTCCTATATAAACCTTTTGCTTTTTGTTACTTTGTGGCTGTTATGAGAATTTCTCCCTGCTCTCCTGATGTTTCTACACTTGAATCTGGACTTTTCGGTGTGAAACAGTTCTGGAGGCCCCTTGAGGTGTCTGTAATTTTTGCTATGTATTTTTACGGGTGAACAGATCAAAGTAACCTGGTCAAAATCCCACTTACACTTCTGTGCTTTTATATGAACTATGATATTCCTTCTTCTTTAATAATGTGTTTTATTGTTTTCAGCTTAGTTTATTTGTGATTCTGGCACTGTCAGTCATTTATTGCTGTCTCCCAGCACAGAGGGGTTGTTTTCCTTAGATGTTTGTGAACAGGGGTTACTGGGTAGGAAGAGGAAGCCTGTTGTTTCCTCCTAGGAAGAAAAGGTTGTAGTATGAGCCTCTCTGATACTGGATTCGAGTCTTGAGAGTACTTAAACAGATTGAAACACCTAGTTAGTGGGGCTGTACAACTTGACTACTTCTGGAAGTACTTTTGACTCCTGGTGACATAATGAACTCAAAACAGCTGCAGAGGTGGATTCAGCATCAAACACACTGATGGCTGAGTTTTAATTGGCTTCACCTGTCCAAACAAATGTGTGGTGGCACTGGAGGCAGAACTTGACACCTCCAGTTATATAGAGAGGAAAGACCCCTGTCTTGATTTTCATGGTGGTAAGAAAGGTTTTTGAATAATGCTGAGGATCAAAGTTTTATTTGTTAAAGTGATATGAAATTGTGCTCCCAAAATAT